>JAKCPI010004378.1:0-19525 GCA_023213315.1 Euborellia annulipes | reverse complement strand
TTTGACTCCATTGAAAACGCAAGCGAATGCCACGTCTCTTTATCTCATCCATGACTTTGCCAACCAGACCGGCTACTCACATGTCATCAGATCAAATTATTTGTTTTTCATCTTAATTATTTCTATTTATTAAGGTCAGTAATGCATTTAAATATTTATTTAATTGGTTCAGGAATATTATTTTCAATAAATTAAATAATTAAAAATATTCTAAACTCGTGTTTCAACAGGATAACCTTTCTTTGCCAGTCAGTCAAATTTTATTTTTTCATTTTTTTATTTAATATTTTATTTCTTTTAATCATTTAATATTTAATTTTAAATTAATCGGTATGCAAATTATATAAATCAAATAGATTATTCGTTTTATTAACTCATTCACTATTTCCTTCACTTTGACAAATAATTTTTCTTTTTTTTTTCCTTTAATTTTTAATTTGTTTAATTTGTGTTTTGTTTAAAATTAGTTTTCTTATTTCGTTTATCCCTAGTTTGTAAAATTATTATTTAATGAACTTTTTAACATTATAATTCCTATAATGCTTGAACTTTTGAGGTAAGGTCAGTCAAAACATATAATAATCAAACTATTTCTATCAAGATTAACCGATACAAATAATTTACATGTGTAGAAGTATTTATATAAATCATTTTTGGATTTTTTTATTTTTAAGATGATATTTTAATCACTCATTATACCAAATTTTTATATAATTATTTGTTTAAAATCTTATTAAATAATTTATTTTTTTTTATTTTAGATGTGAATGGATTTGGATCAAAAGACTCCTCTTCAACTCATATGTTTGGAGCTCTGAGAGAACATTATGTCACTCAAATATATATATCATAGAATTTTATTCTTCAAATGGATAGAAATGAAACATGAAACAAGGTAAGCCTCAATAATTTTTGATTAACAGATATAACAAAATCAAAACACTAATTTTTTATTTTAAATTAACTCCGGGCGTCAGGAACTAATCTTTTAATATTAAATTTATTTATTTTTTATTTTAGATGTGATTTAGACCAAAAGACATCCCTTTCATTTGGAGTTTGTAGAGCACACTATCATATGTATATATATATATATATCGAAATTTTCAAAGAGAGATAATAAACTTCAGCTATTTTAAGCCAGAATGTTTCAAAGAAAATGGAGAGCGATTAAATATCATTAAACAAGGTAAGCCTTAATAATTTAATACAATAATTTGATCAACAGACATAAAAAAAATGAAAAAACGATTAATTTAAATTAGCTGATAATTATATTTTCTTTTTACTTTTTATTTCAGAATTCCTTCGAAGATTCTTCTTGTCATTGATCCAAGTTAACTCATCGTCATCTCACTTTGCCATTTGGTCAGTTTATTTATTTTCATCACTCTATTTTTCTAATATTAATAATTAGTAACTATCATGGCTTTATAGCAAGATGGTCCTAGAGTCAAGGAATGACAAAATTTGCGTTCCTCTTTTATTTCTTTCTTTATTTAAAAGTATTTACAAACTTCAAGTATACTGGAGCTAAAGAGAAAACTAAAATTCAAGCCAAATTTTATATATATATACAGTATATATCTTGACTCTTGAAATTTTAAATTCAAAAACAAAATCTCTTTTATTTATTCTATTAATCTTATTTGAAAATTTTTCTTAAATTTCCTTTAATAATATACTATATATATATAATATTTTCTTTGGCTGGAGACTGTGTGTATAGTATTAGTGATGGGTAGGCAGCCAGGATTAGAAATAAAACACGAAATTTTATCTCATTCTACTCGTCGCCGTTTCGGGTGCTAATCGCCCCCTTCCTCAGGACCTGGTCGACAATTATAACAAAGAGATGTCATTTGTTGTTTAAATCACAACAAATGACATCTCTTTGTTATAATTGACACCTGCTCAGTAAGTAGCAAATGAGAAGTTTTTAATAACTTCTAATATTTATGTATATTGCAATGTATATTTTATTTTTCTAAAATTAAAAATTGTCGACCAGGTCCTGAGGAAGGGGGCGATTAGCACCCGAAACGGCGACGAGTAGAATGAGATAAAATTTCGTTGTTTTATTTCTAATCCTGGCTGCCTACCCATCACTAATACTATATATATATATATATATATATATATTATTATATTTTATATATAGTGTATATTGCAATATAATTGGGAGAAGGGTGGATATTTAAGGTTGAATAGTAAAACATTTTATTTAACTTTTTTTTTTTAATTAAATTAATTATTAATAATTTTAAATGACATTAACGAGTTGAAATGATTCAATTTTTTTTATTTCTATGCAGTAGGATATATCGCTCATTTGCTGCAAGAGTGTCATAACTCAAAATTTCTATTTTTTCAGGAGATCAAAAAAACAAAATAAAATTTAACACATTTATGTAGAAATTCGAATTAAAAAAAAAATTTGCGATTCAAAAAAATTAGATATTATGCTCTATTATGCTATAAAAGTTTGAAAATCTCAGATATGTCACTCTGCCAGATAATAGAGCTTTTTTACTTGTCCTTACTGTACCACTAACTCAATAAGGGCGATTTTTGAATTATGTCGTTATTGCAGCAAATGAGCGATATATAAATCATTTTAATTCTCATTATTTGATAATTATATAGGGGTATATTTTTTCCTTTTAAGAATTCCTGATCCAAGTTAACTCTCTATCTCCGTGAAGCTGGGGAGTAAAAATGCGCTATTGTTTTCAATCGCATTCTGCGCTACTTTGGTACACAGAGAAACTGACCTAGAAAAGATCAATATAGAGGAGCAAAGTCCAGGGAAAAAGACCAGGATCAAGATGGATCGACCAGTTGGAATCATTCACAGGCAGTTCGGGTTTCTACTGCGAGGGTGTTGAATAGAGAGGAATGGCCTCTGACCTCGGCAAGAAGGATTTTTCCACTGATATACGAGGCGTCAATTTGCGCTTACTACTAAAATGCGAAGAAGTCAAGGTGAGCAATTCTTGCTATTCTAATCTGGGGAGTTTATATCATATTTAGACATTTCTAATTAAATAATTACAGAGGATCAAGCTCCCCTATGCGTTTTCTTAAATGATTATTTTTTATAAAAAAGAAAATGAAAATCTTTATTTCTTTTCTACGCTTGACTACAAAAGATTCCATTAAAAACTTATCATACTTTTTTTTTTAATAACAATGAAATAATCACATGGAAAACGCATGCGAGTGCTTTGGTCGATATATAATTGTGACCGTCCACATGAAAAAGGTACCAACCAAACCCTTCATCGGGGTCAAAATTGAGTTCTTATGCTTTCAAGAACATATCCTGCTGAGCAAGCCGGTATTTTTATAATTGTTTTATCATTTTTTGTTTGAAAGATTTTTAAAATTTGATTATGAAAAACCTAGTTTTGAGAAAAATGAGTTTAAAGTTTGTTTGTCCGTTTTCTCTTATCTCAGCTTTGTCTTGTTTTTTCAATCTTTTTATATAAAATACATCGATTCTGATGAATCGAATATTTTATCATATAAAATGAAGAACTAGAGAATCGGAATCAGCAATAAGAAAAAAAAAAAAATAGATTTTTTTGAACTTTTTTTAGTAAATCTGCTCTCTTGAAAATTTAGGCCAGTGAAGATTTCGTACCTTTTCATGTGGATGGTCACAATTTTAATTGACATTAACTAGTTAAAATGATAAAAAATTTTTATTTCTATACACTATACCGTATATAAATAATTTTAACAAACGAAACAGGCCAAGAATTATCAATATTAGTTGCAAGAGGTTGAGTTCTTCTGCTTACTTGGCATGGTGTTAGTTGCAGATGGAGATGCAATTTAGGAATAAATAAATAAAATTTATTATCAGGATTTTTTATTGACGACCAACCGCAGCAAATTGGTTTATAATCATCCATCAGGTCTGAAATTTACAAAATTAATTGATAAAATAACATTGTTTTGGATGTCTTACCTTATTTTATCAATTAATTTTGTAAATTTCAGACCTGATGATGGTTATAATTAACCGACACCAATTTGCCGGTCTCGTTGGTCTTCAATAAAAAATCCTGATAATAAATTTTATTTATTTATTCCTAAATTGCATCTCCACCTGCAACTAACTCCATGCCAAGTAAACCTCTTGCAACTAATATAAATAATTTTAATTCTCTTATTTGATAATTATATAGAGATTATATGAGAGATTATATTTTTCTTTTTTCTTTTATTTCAGAATTCCTTCGAAGATTTTTCTTTTTGTTGATCCAAGTGAGCTCAGCGTCATCTCACTTTGCCTTTTGGTGAGATTATTTATTTTTAATATTTTAATATTATTTATTTTCATTACTCTATTTTTAAAACAATATTGATAATTAGTAACTATCATCGCCCTCGGGCTTGGTGTAGGGGTTAGCGTAACCTCACATTCCAAAAGTCACAGGTTTGGACCCCAGGCAGTCTGATGATTTTATTTAAGCCATTTGGTTACCAAATAGCTTAAATAAGAATGCCTTGACCCCAAATATTTATATTAATTAATAACGTATATCGTCAAAGTCTTATATAGCCTGAGTTGGGGGGCGTTCAAGTATTAACGTAACGCAATTTGGGGGATGGAGGTCTTGTAAAACGTTACCATGCGTTACAGGGGGGAGGGGGTGGGTGGGGGGTTGAACAACGCGTTACGTAACTTTTTTTTCTATTTAAATAAAATACAAGGAAATTAAAGTTGGTAACCCTTTTCGTTTATGTTTTACGGGGAATCCCTCTATTGTATAGTACGCCTTATTTATTATTATTTTGTTCTCCTAAGTTCATAGACGCCGGTACTGAGGTGGAGGGCAAGGGTACATTGTCCCCCCTGGCATCCTTCAGAAGGGGGCAGGGGTGAGGTAATATATCTTCTTTTATTTAATTGTTGGTTCCCTTTTGAAATTTTTGCTGTTTTATTTCTCCCGTCAAATCAAAAAGTTTTTAATATTATTTTTAGATAAGTTTGTTATTTTTTGCCTTAATATTTTTCCTATTTTCAAAATAACATTAACGAATAATAAACTTGACACAAAGACGAGGATGTCCCGTGTCATAGGAGCAGATGGACATCATCGTCATCGTTCTCGGGGACATTCAGTGGCGTAGTGAGCTTAACTCGCGCCCGGGGCACAATACCTTTTTAGCGCCCCCCTCCTTCAATCGAAAACCATATAACATTATACAGGGGCGTATATAGAAATTTTTTTCGGGGGGCCCGAACTCAAAAATTTTCCTGCCTGCGGAAAATTTTTGCCCTGCTGTTAAAATCATTTTACCTTTTTATAGGGAGGCTAAAATTTGCGGAATTTTTTCCCCTTCCTGCGGAAAAATTTTATTTTTTTTGCGGATTTCCGTCACGCGGAAAATTTTTTTCCGGACATTAAAATTATTTTTGCCCGGGAGCCGTGGCTCATTGAGAAGACATTAGCTTCTCGCACCGGAGTCCCGGGTTCGCTTCCCGTCCCAAGCGAGAAAAATTTATTTCATTTGATTTGACTACAAATCATTTGAAATAAATAGGGATGGGGTCTAAATGGCCTTAGATGCCGAAAAAGACCTTAAAAAAAAAAAAAAAATAATATTTTTTGTTTTGCGGACCATTTGGCGCCCCTTTGTGAGTAGCGCCCGGGGCATGATAACCCCCCTTGCCCCCCCCTCTCGCTACGCCACTGGGGACATTTACTTATATTAATTAAAAGCCGTTGAAATTTCAAGAGTAAAAGAAAATTTTTTTATTAATACTTATGCTTTGCTGTTTACGATTTGACTAGAAATAATATTTGTGAAATAAATATTTCTTCAAGTAATCAGGAAAGGACATTTGGGTTAAATTAAACTATTATTAAAACAATAATAAAATACTTTATCTAATATAAATTTAAATTGTCTTATGTAGATGATAAAATATTAACTTTGAATAAGATATTTAAATTAGAGAAAAAATAGGTATTTAATATAATTTATTATATTTCCTTTTGTTTCAGCATCTCTTCATATGTTACTTGGCAACGAGTCGAAATAGGCTAAAACAAATCAACATGCAAATATGGGAGCCTCACATAGAAGCGAAATCTCAACAGGAATACTCTTTGTTATATAATCATCGACCTTGTCGCTCGTGCATCCCCATCTAAGCGCACTCCGAGGGCACTCTCTCCCTCTCTCTCTGCACTAGGTAAGTAAGTCCTGACAACAAATTTTTACTTTCTCTTACCTCTATACATGCTAATATATAGAGAGAAAGTATTGGTTTCATGTCAAAAATTCGATGGATATACACGTTTTGAGGTCCCTTGAAAAAAGTGGTTTTCGCAACATGGTCTGTCTGTCTGTGTTCACTTTAAAGCATGAAGGAATTGAGCTAGGAGGCTTAAATTTTATATTTAAGTTAGGCACCCCCTCAAGGGCGTTAAAAAAAATCGTAAAAAAAGTACTAGTACTTTACTGATGTAGTTTTTCAGATTTTTTCGATTTTCTCAAAATTCGCTTCAACGATTTTGATTAAATTTCAAAAATTTCTTTAAAATGTATATTCTCATTTCATTCTCTTTGAAATCTTCTGAAGACCACTTTACTCTTGTACTTTTTTTTTTTTTAAACAACACACTTTTTTCTCATTCATACTCACACACACATTCACACAGTCTTTCGGCAACTCAGGCCATATAAGACTTTTACGATAACCGTTATATATGAGAATAATATTTATTGGGGTCCAGGCATTCTTATTTATTTTAGTTTGAATATCAGGCTGGGATGAGTAGAGTAAAGGGGTTGGAGAGTAATAACCAGCAAATTTATAGCTCCATCTGACGTCCTTTTATTTGGCAGATAGCTGCTATGGACACAGAGCGGTCATCAGCTTAGAGAAGGCACCTCCGTTATGTATAACGCCCCTAAGGCATTTGATATAAATAGACTAAGCCCACCTACTATATCCTCGCGGCACTGAAGATGATTGTGTTCTACGCATCGAAATATCTGCCAAATAAAAGGACGTCAGGTGGAGCTATAAATTTGCTGGTTATTACTCTCCAACCCCTTTACTTATTTATTTTACATCTTGACTTCTAATATATTTGCGGAAACTAAATATATGTCGATAAGAGAAAGTTGTGTGCTGTGCAACCAGTCACACCAGATTTTTTCAATTTCTCTCATCATTTTCTGGGAAAGGTCATTCTCTCTTAAAATCTCTTATCGGCCCATAGAAAATCTCCTTCATTTCTATAGAAGTCTCTCCCCCACCCCTTTCATTACGCTACCAACAGATTCCTTTTTGAGAGAGATTCGAATTTTGTAGAATAATATTTTTAATTATTAAATGCTTTTATTTAACTTACTCTTTCAAAATCACCAACTTTGAGGCTTTGTTTAAGTCACTTTCCGATGAGCTAGAGGTGTGAAATTTGATATTTAAGGGTCATTTTTGATGACGCAAATTGTGAGTCGGGTTTTACTAAAATTGACCAAACTAATGCGGTACTTTATTTGAAACCTCACGTGTATTAATCTAATTTCAAAAGACTACCCGATGAGCTAGAGGTGTGAAATTTGATATTTAAGGGTCATTTTTGATGACGCAAATTGTGAGTCGTGTTTTAGCAAAATTGATCAAACTAATGGGATATTTTATTTCACGTATCCTCCCTTCTTTTTTTTAATACTCTATAATAAAAAAGACTAAAAAGTTTAAAATAAAAATATAATAAAATTTTTTTTTTTTTAAATGCTTTAAAATAAAAGCGTGGGGCGCTTCAAAGTGATTCCGAGGGTCTAAGTATATACAATTCCTTAAGCTATCAATGTGCGCCCCACGATTTTATTTTAAGTCATAAATATTCAACAATTTTAACAAGAACAATTAAATTATTTCTCTCTTTTTAGTTCAATTTAAATAAAAGCATTTTTTTTTAAAGTTTTTTATTATATTTAAATAATAATTAAATAAAGAGCATGTTAAAAATAATTCATTTATTTTAAACAAAATCATTGGAACGAATTTTGAGAAAATTAAAACAAACTGAAAAAGTACTTCAGTAAAGTACTAGTACTTTTTGGCCGATTTTGTTCAAAAGCTTATTTTCACCCCCTGGGGGGTGTCTAACTTAAATATAAAATTTCAACCTCGTAGCTCTTTTAGTTCCTGATTGTTCACAGGCAGACCATGTCGCAAAAACCACTTTTTTGGATTCGGGGACCTTAAAACGTGAAGATCCATCAAAAACTCGACATCGAATTTTGACATGAATACAATACTTTCCCTCTATATATTTCATATATAGGGTAAGAGAAAGTAAGAATTTCTCTGCTTTCTATATTAGGTCTATAGAAATGAATGGGAGGGCAATCTATTCTTAAATGTTGCTTAAATTATTTATTTTCATATAGGCTTATATATTCATCTATTCTTTTTTATAAAAAATTTCGATTAAAATCATTCGATTTTCTTTTTAAAAATAAAAAAATCTGGTGTGACTGGCGCACAGCACACAACTTTCTCTTACCTTCGGTAATCGAAAGTTGTGTTCTCTCTTTATATATATAGAGATTCCTTAAGCTATCAATGTGCGCCCCACGATTTTATTTTAAGTCATAAATATTCAACAATTTTAACAAGAACAATTAAATTATTTCTCTCTTTTTAGTTCAATTTAAATAAAAGCATTTTTTTTAAAGTTTTTTTATTATATTTAAATAATAATTATATAAAGAGCATGTTAAAAATAATTGATTTATTTTAAACAAAATCATTGGAACGAATTTTGAGAAAATTAAAACAAACTGAAAAAGTACTTCAGTAAAGTACTAGTACTTTTTGGCCGATTTTGTTCAAAAGCTTATTTTCACCCCTTGGGAAGGTGTCTAACTTAAATATAAAATTTCAACCTCGTAGCTCTTTTAGTTCCTGATTGTTCACAGGCAGACCATGTCGCAAAAACCACTTTTTTGGATTCGGGGACCTTAAAACGTGAAGATCCATCAAAAACTCGACATCGAATTTTGACATGAATACAATACTTTCCCTCTATATATTTCATATATAGGGTAAGAGAAAGTAAGAATTTCTCTGCTTTCTATATTAGGTCTATAGAAATGAATGGGAGGGCAATCTATTCTTAAATGTTGCTTAAATTATTTATTTTCATATAGGCTTATATATTCATCTATTCTTTTTTATAAAAAATTTCGATTAAAATCATTCGATTTTCTTTTTAAAAATAAAAAAATATTCAACAAATATTGTTTAACTATCAATTTTACAAATTAATTCAACAGTTGGCTATAGAAATTATACAAAAAATTTAAAAAATAACGCTTAAAAAATTTAATTTATTGATAATAGGGTTGGGAAAATAAAGAGAGTCTTTTAAAAATTATTTCACTTCGAATTTATCCCTAATAAATAAATAAATACAACAAATAACACTTGAAAGTATTTTATTTAATTGGGGTGGAGGGGGTGGAGTTTTAAGGGTGGGTAAATAGATAGTCTTTTAAAAAAGTATTTAATTTCGATTTTATTCCCAACAGAATAAAACCCCGTTAGTTTGCAAGTAAATAGAATTTTTATAAATAGAGAATTTATTTGATAATTTTTTTTCTTGGGCGTTCTGATAGCAATGCGTTCTATCTATCGATCGATGCCTGCTTGCTTGCTGGCTGCCTATCTTGAGGCGAGACATGAGTCATTGCGGTGTCATTCGTTCTCAATCTCTCTGTCGTGTGTTCAGTTTCTTTTATATTGTGTGTGCAAAAAAGAAAGATGTTCATCCATCAAACTCGTTAATCCCCGACTTTTCATCTTATTATTACGGTAATTAATCTTTTCATATCTCATTTGCATAACGAATTAAATTTCTATTTTCAATTTTTTTTTCTCTTAAAATATACTTGTAAATTGTTAAATACAACGCTGTGATGGAGTCGTGTACCCCAGGGTGGAGGGTGAGAAAGGGTGTAAATCACCCCTTCTAAAAAACAAAATAGTATTTTTCTTTAAAAATGAAATTTAAAATAGAAAATTATTTTTTTTTGTAAAATCTTTACATTTAAGCAAATGGATTACTCTCGCTCCCTGCTCACCCTCCACCCGCCTAACAGAGAATTTAGCGCTCCTCCCCTTATTAAGAAATTATTATTAAATAATTGAAAATAGAAATTCTTAACTTTTATTTCTTATCAGAGTAATAAGTGTGATTTCTAGGTGGAATTTTTTTTCACTGACTGAATGCATTCTTTTCTTAAACAGTTTCTCCACTCACCCTCTTTAAATATAAGTTTAAACAATTCAGATGATTTTTACTTTCTCTTACCCTATATATGAAATATATAGAGATTGTTTATTAATTTGTTTTAATTCTATTTTTTTTAGATTTTTTCTCTTCGATCGATAATGTAATGTAGTAATAGGGGTGTTTTTTTCTGGAGGTGGTGGGTTAAAATAGCCAACGAAGCAAATAAATTATATAAAATTCTTTATCATTTAATTTAAAGAACAGACAATTTTAAAATATCTTAATTTTTCTAAAAAAACTTCTCAATTCTTCATCCCTTAACAATTAATAATTAAATATGTCGAGAGGGATGGAGGGGGCAACTTGATTATACTCATCTGTTCTTTTCTATAAAATTTTTCATAAAAATCACTAAATTTTCTTTAATTAAAAAAAAAAAATATTTTTCAGTTATCCATTATCTGAATGAATTGAGGTAAAAATTCTAATTAAAATTGTATTAACCCCCAAAGGAAAGGATTACGAGAAAATAATCTTTATTGAATATTTAAAATATGATGATAGAAGAGGATAAATAAAATAAATAAATATTTCTTTGTTTCAGAAGTGAGACCTTAGAAAAAGCAAATGCATCTGCGTCAAGGGGGCCAGTCAATTGAACTCACCTCTCTGCAAATTGCCTCTCCTCAATTGCGATTCTATTAGTGAGAATGAGACATCACACACACCTACTCTCTCTTCAATTAAAAGGTATTTATAATATGCATAAAGGGTTAACATTTTATTTTTATATTTTCTTTCTTAAACATATTTATAAAATGTCTTAAAATTTGAAACCAGAGAGTCTAAACGGGTGTACATCTTTAATATTGTTAATATTTTTAAGTGTTCTTAAATCTTAATAATTTAAAGGGAAGGAGTAGTTCATATTTTGTGAAATATAGCACAATACAAAGTTGTAGAGCATTAAATTTGCTAAAATCTGGTACATAAAATGAATTTGTTGACACAATACTAATCGAAATACGGCCGGTCAAAGATGGATAAATTTTCTCGAAATGTAAAAAATATCAGAAAAAGTAAAAACGAATCGTCATGTCGTTATCCACTTTTTACCTAGAAAGTATTGCGAAGTGAATTAAATTTTTACAAGTTATTTGGTGTACCCCCACACCAGATTGCCTATCCTAAGTCTTCGTCTTGGAAGGCCCTGTCTTAACTTGGAGGGGTAGGAGAGGAAAAAACATCTCAAAAATCTTTAACTTTTTTCAGTTTTTCGCATATATTTCGTAACATAAGCATATTTTATTTACCCTAGTCATATATAAAGTTGTAGAGGATTAGATTTACTAAAGTTTTCTACATAAAATGAATTTGTGGACTCAATAATAACCGAAATACGGCCGGTCAAAAGTTAGACCTCAAAAATTTTTACTTTCTCTTACCTATGTATATATGTAATATATATATAGAGAGAAAGTATTGGATTCATGTCAAAAATTCGAAGTCGAGATTTTGATGGATCTTCACGTTTTGAGGTCCCCTGAATCCAAAAAAGTGGTTTTCGCGACATGGTCTGTCTGTGGGTGGGTGGGTGGGTGGGTGGGTGGGTGTGTCTGTGTTCAATTTTAAGCATGAAGGAATTGAGCTACGAGGTTAAAATTTTATATTTAAGTTAAACACCCCCGGGACCGGAAAAATAAGCTTTTAATCAAAATCGGCCAAAGAGTACTAGTACTTTACTGATGTACATTTTCAGTTTTTTTCGATTTTCTCAAAAATCGCTCTAACGATTTTGATTAAAATTCAAAAATCAATTATTTTTTAGATGCTCTTTCAAATGTATATTCTCGTTTTGCCCTCAAAATTGTTTGAAGACCACTTTACTCTTGCACTCCATAGAAAAGATAGGAGAAATGGTTGCCATGGTAACAAAATATAAATATTTTCCCATACTTATAAATTTTACATTTGAATTCAAATATTCCCTACTGCCGGGAACTAAATACATGTCGACACAAAAAATCTGGTGTGACAAGCACAGTACACAACTTTCGATTACCGAAGGTAAGAGAAAGTTGTGTGCTGTGCGACAGTCACACCAGATTTTTGTCTTTCAGTTTTTCGTTATACCTCGTAAACTAACCATATTATCTACACCATAGTATTAAATAAAGTTGTAGTGTACTAGATTTACTAAAATATGGTACATAAAACGAATTTGTAGACCTAATATAAACCGAAATACGACCGGTCAAATTTAGATAAATTTTCTCGAAATGTAAAATTCTAACTTTTGACCGGCCGTATTTCGGTTATTATTGAGTCCACAAATTCATTTTATGTAGAAAACTTTAGTAAATCTAATCCTCTACAACTTTATATATGACTAGGGTAAATAAAATATGCTTATGTTACGAAATATATGCGAAAAACTGAAAAAAGTTATAAAGATTTTTGAGATGTTTTTTCCTCTCCTACCCCCTCCAAGTTAAGACAGGGTCCTCCAAGACGAAGACTTAGGACAGGCAATCTGGTGTGGGGGTACACCAAATAACTTGTAAAAATTTAATTCACTTCGCAATACTTTCTAGGTAAAAAGTGGATAACGACATGACGATTCGTTTTTACTTTTTCTGATATTTTTTACATTTCGAGAAAATTTGTCCATCTTTGACCGGCCGTATTTCGGTTAGTATTGTGTCAACAAATTCATTTTATGTACCAGATTTTAGCAAATTTAATGCTCTACAACTTTGTATTGTGCTATATTTCACAAAATATGAATAGTTTACGAGATATAAACAAAAAACTGAAGAATTCTCAAATTTTTGAGGTTTTTGTCCCCCTCCCCTCCCCCCACACGGTCCTCGAGGTCGAAAACTTAGGATTGGCATTCTAGAGTACCCACAAATAACCAGTAAAAATTTCATTCCCTTCGGAATATTTTTCCGGCAAAATGTTATATCGAATGGTCTCTATTGTGACTTTTCACTTATTTTTCAGAAAGAGCAATATATCAAAACCGAAATGCTAATTTGTAAATATCTCTAAATCTATACGTTTTAATGAAAAAATGGTTATTATAAACCCTCAAGAGAATTAAATTTGCTATGAAATGAGCCTAGAATCATTTTTCTAAGATACTTGGTTTTCGCTTTATGAAGTAAAAACTGCGAATTTTTAGATAAAATCCTATTTTTTCCAAATTTTAAGCCCGATGAGGCACGGGTTAACGTTATCCAATTTAGCTAAAACTTTGCCATTATCATTTTCTAGCCAAAAGACAACTTTTAGGAGGTTCGGCCGAAAGAAATTAAAAAATTTTGTTTTTTGCGGCCACCCTAATATACATACTTTGAGGGGTCTCGGAAGTTTGGATCAATATATACTTGTATATCATTTATTTTCTCCTTTTCTTTCCACCAGGGTATTTTTCAACTAAATTATTTAATTATAAAATTTTTAGAAGCAGAAACTATAAAATTTTTAGTTAAATTATCGGCTTGGCAATTCAAAATTTATAATGGGAGCAATTGGAAAATCTCTTTATACTTCAATCGTTATAATTAAAATCATTAAATTATACTGTATATATATATACCCTCCGCGTCAAAAAAAGGTAATATTTTGTTTCTTCTTAAGAAGACCTGTTTTAGTCTAACTTAATGATACTCTAAGAAACATTTAATATTAAATAATTTTTCTAAGTAACATATTTTCTAATAACATTTCTAAGTAAATTTAACACAAACACAAATCATTTTAATCAATTTAATACAATTTAAATAAAACAAAGACAAACATGTCAATTTTTAATTTGAGAGGCAAATGAACGATATGTTTAATTGGATATTAAAAATTTCGTTTTTATAAGAATTTCCAATAAAATAGACAATTTAGAAATTTGGCGTTAATAAAAAAATTTCTACATTTTTGTCTTTGTTTTATTTAAATTGTAATTATTTATTAAAATGATATGGATTTGTGTTAAATTTACTTAGAAATGTATAAGTTATTGCATATTAAATGTTACAGTATAATTAAGATAGATGAGAACAAGTCTTTTTAAGAAAAAAAACTAAGTGTTAGATTTTCATTGACCCTCAGTATATTTATATTTTTAAGATATAATTTTTAATTCGATTTTTTAAATATTAATTTATAGAATTTATCCGAGTTCAAAATTATACTTTGCCTTAGTATAGTTATATTTACCAAGGCAGGGACGGATTAAAGGGGGGGGGGGGGCGGAGGGAACGACTACCTCCTACGAGAAAATATTGAAAAGTAGGGACGGGGTCTGAATGGCCATAGATGTCGAAAAAGACCTTATATAAAAAAAAAAAAAAACCCCACCGATAAAATTGTCACAGGGTTAGTTTAAACATAGGATATTAATAATAAATAAATTAATCCTTACCTTTAGTCCTCATGTGGAATAGAAATGGCATTATCTCCTCTTCTTAAATAACTATAGAAAACCCTCTTAATTTAGTAGAGTGTATTTAAAAAAAAAAATTATTTAAGATCATTTCAAAACTATTAAAAATATTTTTCCTGCTCTTCTTAAATAGAAAAAAAATCTGTAAATTAATATGATTGTTAATTTAATTTTAATATTTTATTTTTTGATCAAATAGGGGATGAATAATACTTTTTATTGATGGTGTCGCTTCGCATGCCCGACTACTGTATTTTTACTTTCTCTTATTTTAAATTCAATGTAACTCATTGATAAAAAGGTGACTTCCAAATTTTCTAGCTATTGAAAAAAATTAAAAAAATATAACTCGTGTACATGTCCCGGGGGGGGCCCCCTAACAAAAAATTAAAGTTTATAAAGTGGGAAACGAAACAAATTGGTGGATAGGGCGGCGAATGATTATTTTGTTAGGACTCGAGGGTTTTGGTTTAATTCGACTTTTCCCCTCTATATTAAAAATACTATGTCCCAATCTGGACACCGACCCCCCCCTGACGACCATATCCCACCCCCCCCTGATTTGACTGCCCCTCGTGTACTTTATTTAAAATTAGAATATGATAGGGATTTGGGATTAGAAATTAAAAATAATATAATTAGTTAAAATTTATTTATTTATATACTCATAATATACAATATTATTCTAACAAAGGAAAGGTGTGAGTTTAATTATAATTATTATGAATATTATTATATTATGAATATTCAAAACTTTACGAGAAACTAGTTAATGTGAATATTACCTAAAGAAAGTAGCATTTAAAAAATATACTTTAATAATAAAATTATTTTAGTGAATAATATTTATTTTTTTCTTTTTAATTTTAGGTGAGATTATCGAAGGACTTTGCATTGGAGCTCAGAAAGAAACATCCACCACAAGAGCAAATAAATGAAAATGAAAAACCTGCGATATTGTTTTAAGAAAAGGAAAGAAATCTTTGAGGCATTAGAAGAAATCCTCGGTAGCAAAAATTAAGGTAAGCGCCAACATTTCATTTTCTATCTTTTAAGCAGGTGTTTCAAATTTTTTTAAATTTACATATTGAAATTTATTTTTCTCATTGTTATAATTTTAATTTAGGGAGGTATATTAATAAAAATTAGTTTAGTATTCATTCAAATCATAAGATTAATTACATTTAATTTTTTTTTATTAGAGGTTTAAATAATTAAATAATATTTATTTTGATTCATTTATTTGCAGATACGTTTTCGGTTGTTTTCATCATCTACACCTGAGTGCAAGATCAATTGGAAGGCCTTAATTTATTATTTTGATGCTCAAGAGGTGGTTTAGAAGTCTATTAGAAAAAAAAATCTCCAATTCGATTCCTGGGGGAAAAACAAAAATGCCATGTAAGTATTTTTTATAATTTCTTTTTATTAAAATTAAATGCATGAATTAATTATATAATAGATAAGTTATTAATTTTTTATTTTTTTAATACTGTAATTTAATACTTAAAAAATTTGTATTAGAATTATTAGAATAAAAAAAGGATTATTCATAAAATGAATTGTCATTTATAATATTTATTTATTATTATAATTTCTCCCCCGAGGATGTCACCTTGTCGTGGTGGGGGAGCTTAGGGCCTCGGCCTGACCAAGAACATCCAAGTCTCATTGCCTTGGTTCATCCAAGGGAATTTAAACCAGAATAAGTGCTAAAGACTTTATATATTTAATAAATATTATTAAATATATTCTCTTTAACGCCCCTGGCGCGCAGAGAGCCGGCAACCCGCTTCGTTGCCTCCGTCCATGCCTGCATGCAGGCATGGAGGAGCGAGCGGCCGCCGCCGTCGCCTTTTGTCGACTTGAGCTCTCTGCGCATGCGCCAGGGGGCCAAGGAGTGAGGACTGGAGCAGGGGGGGACAAGTCAATGGAGCGATTTGGTGTGCGTTTTGAGATATAGTTCCTATGTTCAGAATGAATATAACTGGCGCTGGCGTATGATGGTGCTAGTGTCGCCTGAGTTGATCGCGAGCGCATGCGCAGGGGACACATCTGTTCCCATTGGTCCATCCATGCATTTTCAAAAAACCAGTGAATAACTGTCATTTCAAGCATATGAAACAAAGTCAATGTGTATCCAGATCAAAATTGTCAACGATTGAATTTTCTTCAAATATACAAAATCAGGTTGGTTTTTTCAGCTCAATTTATTTGTTTTGGCATTTCAAAAAATATAAATATATATTTGTTCGTACAGCAACAGCATGTAACCGGAGAGGAAAAGATGTGTGCCGAGCTCCAGATATCCAGGAACGAAAAATATAAAAATGTTTTGTTTTCCACTGAACATACAGCTTCGAGATTCATGGATACAAATTATACAGTAAATAATCCTGATTTCTTTAACAAATCAACAAATATTCATACTCATTACGAGGTTTGCTCCGAGCATTTCAAAATTTAACAATTCCAAAATTAATAATAATTTTTTTCGAATTTTTTATGAACAACAATAATGTATACTTTAGTCATTTTTAATTTTAATGAATATATATGTTATGTTAACTTGGAACTTTATGCTTTTTATTAGAGGTTGACTGGAAAAAAGAAATATTTTATATGCTTTTGTTATATTTATTTTAATAATAGTATTAAATATATTGTATTTTTTTTAATTTTAATAAATATATATGTTAACTTGTAACTTTATGCTTTTTATTTAAACTGGAGAAAAACCATTCACTTAACAATTTTATTCATTTGGGTGAGAAACCATATAGATACGATATAGTTTTATTCAGGGTATTTTATTCATTCGGGAGAAAAGCCTTTCATGTTTCACTGGCGCTGCCGTTAAGAGGCGCTGTAAGCAGCCGTTCTAAACCGATTTTTAAACACTCCATTTTTTCACTACGTGATGTCCCTTCCCGTTTATTCCCTGGACTGGAGGCTATATAAGTCATTGCGCGCATGGGTTGGAGGTCGGGGTTGGTGGTGGACAGCTCACTGATCACATCGTCTCGCCTCATGTAAGATTACTATAAAATGATTTATTAATAAACACTATATATATTTGTTATTATTACTAATAATAACTAACTAAAAATAAATAACTAATTGTATGACTTTATTTTCATTTCTATTACCTATCACTAGTAGATAAATATTATATTCAAGAATATTAATAATTTGTATTATTTTAATATGAGAATATTTAATTTAACCTAATTTAAATATTTACTATTATTATTATATATTATTAGTAGACTATTTTATTAAAGAATATTAATGATCTCAAGATTAGTTTTTTATTAATAGAAGAATATTGAAATAAATATTTCTATTATTTTAAATATATTTAAATTAGGCTACTAATAAAAATTTTAATTAAAATTAATATTCACCCATTAATATGAAATGAAACTTGAGATCAATAAACAGCCTTCTAATAATATATCATTAAAGATACATTATGCTACTTGCCTTTTCCATTCTCTCCTTATTTTGTCAGCTCGATGAAACCTTGAAAAGAAAAATAGTATATTTTATTATTTAGCTAGGGATTGAGTGAGGGTTGATACATCGAATCGATTTTTTTTTTTAAATACAAAATAGTTACACATGCAATCTTAATATTACAACTATTATACTGGCTGTGTGTATTATTAAAATATCTAAACTTAATATTATAGTACAATAAGACCTATGACATTTATAAAATAAGATAGAAGTCCTTTAATTCTTTATCTAGATTATTTAACTAATAACAAATGCAAATTAGTATTTTCTTTTTCTTTACTTACAATATACAGTAGATGACATTTTCTATCTGACAACTCATGTGTTTGTTTTATTATTTTCAGATGACCTGCGATGTGTTGACCGGTGACGGAGGTAGTAGGGAGATCCTGAAACAAAGGAAAATTATTTTTTTAGTCATTTTATATATATTAAATAAAAGATTTGAACATTATTTGTCTCCCTGTGCTATTCTATCATGTATTTAGATAATTAATAAAGATTATTTTTTTATGTGAATGTTTTACTTAACTCCAAATTCCTTCCCTTATTAAAATAAATTAGATTATTTAAAAAAGCAAGTTATTTGGGAGAATTTAGTAAAAAAAATTAAGTTTTAATATTAGAAATTACAGAAAGGCATAAGATGTTTAAAATATTTTTTTTTTAATAAACTTTTATTATAATTTTTTTGAAAATAAATAATTTTTATTAATGAAAGGTATTAGTCATTATGCAAATATAATTTTATATTCAATATAATTAATATTTTCCGTAATTTTGTAAAGCAGTTATGGGTATGTCCTCGTGAATCGCACAAGAGATTTTCTAAATTTCTTTCGCTAATTAAATTTTTTTTTTATTCAAATATTTATTATAAGAGCCTTATGATGTAAAAAAATCTTTTTTAGATATTAACATCACCTGTAATTTCTGATATTAAAATTTATTATTTAAAAAATAAATTATCTTTCCAGTGCATTAAATAAATAAGATCAAATTAATTATTACAACACTTTAAGATTTCTATTTTTCAGATTCTACTTTCTAGAATATTTCAAGGAGATGTTTTAATTTAAAAAAAAAATGAAAATTTATTCAACAAAGTTTTTATGATTGAAAATAAAATTGATCATTTTTTTTTTTAAATTAAACATCTCTTTGCCTTAAAATAATTAAAGAGAGAGAACCCTTGCCCTATTAAAATTAGCCAAGTCTTAACAATTTCTCATAATTGTATTACAAAATGAGATAAGAGGGGAGCAGCCCTAGGCTATTTTGG
>JAKCPI010004377.1:0-13305 GCA_023213315.1 Euborellia annulipes | reverse complement strand
TGATTTATTCCAGTCAATGGCAAGTAAAGCCCAATTTTCAAGATTCTTTTAGTAATTTTAAGCAGACCAAGCAGAAGATTCATTTAGCTTTAGTGAAAGCTCGATCTCTACTTGTGTCCAAAGATGTTAAACCGGTCATAAACCAAGCGACATCTTTACAAAATTTTGCTTTTAATTCACTTCCTAAATTGTCAATTCCTAAATTTTCTGGTCTTTTTCAAGAATGGAGATCATTTTGGGATGCTTTCCATTCATTAGTGGACTCGAACCCCTCTTTCACAAAGGCCAACAAATTGAATTATTTACGAAGCTTCCTTGATAAGGAGCCTCTAGCTTTGGTAAGCACCTATTCAATTTCAAACGAAAATTATCAAGTAGTTGTTGATCTTTTGAAAGAGAGGTACGATCGTCCGCGTGAGCGACTGTTTGCTCTTTGTGATCAATTGCTTGATCTAAAATCTTTGAATTGTACAGACGCTAAGTCTATTTCTTCTTTTGTTATTCAGGTAACATCTATTATAAAACAATTGGAGAATTCTGGATTCAATTGCAAGGAGAACAACGCACTTATTGTTCGATGTCTCATGAGAACCGTTTCCGATGAAATACGCGAGAGATGGCTCTGCCTCCAGTCAAGCAAGGAAGTACCGTCTTATGACTCGTTGCTTGAGTTTTTGGAAGCTAGGTCATATGCAATGATTTCTGGTAAGGTTATCTCGGAATCCAAATCCTCCTCCAGCTCTCCCTCAACGACGAAGTCTTCTCATTCTCCAAAACTTCGTCGCTCCTTGCTAATTAAGGAAGAGGAGACAGAGAGATGTATTGTTTGCAAACAGGCTCATAAAATTGCCTCGTGTAGTAAATTTCTTAGCCTGTCGATACCTGATCGTTATAATATTTTGAAAAAACATCAAATTTGTTTTAATTGTTTTTCCGCTAAGCATATGCGCTCGCAATGCCAGGCACAACCGTGTTCTTGCGGTCAGAGTCATCATAGTTTGTTGCATAGGGACTTTGAAGTTAAGGAGAAGGTTCGAACGACTCCTCCAGTAGAGGTTAGGTCAGTGTCAGAATCGAATCTCCCCTCCTTAGCCAGTGAGGTCGACAAGGCTAGTGTTGTTGACACAGCCACCAACCTCACGGCTACTACGCTTTATAGGAAAGAGGGAAAAAGTAGTTCCCATATTTCCGTTTTAGGCACAGCGCGTGTCAATTTTAAAGCTGCAAATGGGACTTTCATTTCAGCCAGAGTTTTATGTGATCCGGGATCCGAGATCTCTGTCATTTCTCGTGAGTTAGCTAATAAATTACGTTTTCCTCCAGACAAAGTCAATCTTAAATTGACCGGATTGTCTAATGTGCCTGTAGCGCATATTGATGGAAGTATTTATACTTCAATACATTCACCCGTGAAATGGAGAGTTTCTCACAAGTCTAATTTTTATGTAGCTCAGGATCTCAATATTTCTTTACCTTCGGTGAGCCTTCCCGAAGAATGCGTCATGGCAGCCCGCGACTTAAAGTTGGCGGACCCATCGTTCGCCACTCCGGGTGCAATAGATGGCATCTTAGGCGCTCCCCTTTGTGCAAAATTATTTTTAGGGCAAAAATTGTCTTTGGGACCTTCTTTGCCCACCGCATTTGCCTCGAGCTTAGGCTTTGTTTTATTTGGAGAAGTTAGCGTGAAGGAACGCCCTTCCCAGCGAAAACTCTTTTGCTGTCAGGTTTCTCCCTCGCAGAAACCGACAATAGCAAGGAGCCCGTGTATAAAAGGTGTATCCAGGTTCGGACAGAAATGTTCGAGTAGTCCGGATCAAGAATCACTTTGGAGAGATTGCGTCTTACCGCAAAGATCTCACCGTTTCCGTTACATGGTAAAGACCTGAGTGTCTTTACGGAGGCCGGTATGTTTTGGCCAAAATGTACTTTTTCTATTTTCCGCCGATCGACGCGCCATCATTTGATTTTCATGCGTTTTGTCGCATCTTTTATTTTTCTTTGTCTTTGCCGCGAATAAGGAAGCCATTCTCTTTCTCCTTTGACTTCCGGCGCATCGTCTCGCATCTCCAATTTGGGAGAATTATTTCTTTATTTTTGAGTTTTCTTCATCTGGATTTGGTCCAGCAGGGAAGAATACTGGTATCTCATGGAGATACAATTTATTTTTAATTAAAGAAAACCCTAAAGAGGGTAAGTTTGTTCAATTTCTATTTTCCTAATTCATTGTGAATTAAATTAATTATTTTCCCCTTGTTTTCAGGTTTTTTTTTGTATTCAATTTTCTTTAAATATACCTTTTTTATTCCGTTTTCAATACGGTTTTGATTCGCCTGTTTCCCTCCATTCGTTGGGAAAATTATATTTGAATATCCAGAGTTGGGAGATTTTCACGTTTCCAACATCATTGGGAAACGTCTCCACTTTTATTTATTTTTTGGACCTGCTTTCCAGGGTACGGAAGCCATTGGAGCTTCAGGAAGCCAGCCAGCATTGAACCTCCGATTGTGATCAACAACGGCCTCAAGCTAAGTTCCTTCCCAAACGAGATAACTTTACTTATTTTCTACTTCTTTGCAATTATTATAAATTTTTTAATCTAATTCATTTAACTTAAATTCAGTGCTCTGCAATTGATTCCTTCTCACACCAATAATCTTTACTGTATAAACCATTTAATATATATATTCATTCAACCTGTATATTTTGATTCGAAAAATTGGTGACCCCAAATTTATTATTACTTTTAAATTAAAATATTAGCTAAAATATTACTGCCTTCTGATTTCTTTTCCCTTGGGGTGTATTTGGCTCATCCATTTATATATATCCACCATCGATCACATTATATTTCGATTAAAAAATATCTTGGATTGGTTAAATTAATATAACTATATCTGTTAATATTAATAGAATTTAAACTATTGAATTATTGTTTCTATTGCTATAAATGTTTATTAATCAAAATCAATTTAATCCTAGATGTCATTATATTAATAACATTTCATTTATGTAAGCTCCTAGTTTGTTTATATCTAAGGTTAACTCAGTTAAGTTCACAAACTGTGAGGCTTATGGGGGTGGGGGGGGCGGGGGTGGGTTTTCTGCTCTGCCAGGAGAGAGAAAGTCTATTGGCGAGAATTATGTTTAGGGTAAATGTTGCATAGAGCGTTGCCACCATTTTATTTCAAATTTTATGAAGCTTGGAAATTAGACAACCATTCAAAAGATGAATGAAACAAAATAGGGCCTGCAAATTTAAATTGCTGTTAATACTGTCTAGATAAATACATCAAATTAAAGAAACGGAAAAATAATTTATTAAAAAATTATTCTAAACTATTTTATGGTATTTTTTTTTTTGTCGAAATTAGACAGGATCTTAAGGGGCTTCAGGAGGGTACATTGAATCTTTAGTTGGAAACTACTGAGGAATTTAAAGGATTTTTTTAACGATTTAAATTCGTAGCATTTTACATAATAGAATGCTTTTTTTAATTACGATTAATTAAAAAATATTTTTTTATTTTTATACTATTACTACTATTATAAAAAAATTGTAATTTTTTTTATATCTAAAAACGTAAAAATCATTAATATCAAACCTACAATAATTAAATGAAATTTTATTTATTTAAATTTAAAATTAACTGCCAAATAGTTCAACACTCTTGCAATAGATGGCAGGCTTGTCTAAGAGCCAGCATTATCAGATCACTTATAAGCCTATATTTATATATTTTCATCCTGTTATAAATGATATATAATATATATGGTAATAATATTTATAAACTATTTATTATTAAAAGATCAACGAAAATTAAACAAATAATGAGCTAAATAAAGCCCTACCATCCTGACATCTGTTGGCAAATTTTCGTAATAGTTGGAATTCTTGGCTAAATTTTTAAGACCCCTAACGCCATCTTATCGGCAAAAACATGCGAATAGCTTGCCTCCCGAAGAGTCTTAACAAATTTATTTTATTATTGAATAGGTAAAATAGACTATCTATATAAAAATTTTAATATTAAAAAATCTTTTCATTAATTTTGCTTTTTTGGATTTCTAAAGTAAGGGAGTGTCTCCATTTGCTTAATGAGCCAAATATATATATTTATATTAATTATCTCAAAAATTTCCCCCGCAATCGGGCCCTAACAAGCTGAAGAGGAGTCCAAGAACTCCCCCCTCCCCCTCCCTGGCTAGCCGGAAGGCGCTGTTAGTATTAATAAATAATCGAATACGATAAAATATAAATAAAATTTCAATTCATTAATTGATATAATTTATCCATTATGGTTGTAAGTAATTTAAAAAAATTTTATGTCCATTTCATATTATTACTTAGAGTTTATAAAATGGTATAAGTTTTGGGGGCATAAGTATAGAATTTATTAATTGCTTATACAGTTTGCTATAGAATGCAAATTGAAATGAATATTCATTATGATGTTTCGTCGTTCAAAGCGAAAATACAAATTTATTTTTTAAGTATAAAATAATAAACAGATGGGTTATCTATTTTTATTTTAGATTATTTAGTTGATATATTTTAACATTAGACAAAAGGAAATTATTTGCATATGCATGCAACTCAATGGCCTTTTAGCTACGCCTCTCGATATAAGGATTATATTATAATTGAAATTAATTCTAGGGAGCCACTCAAATGCAAAAGACTTTTCATTTATCCCCACCCCTTATGTTGTTCTTTTGATGTCAATTAGATGAAACAAATAGAAATACTTATTTAATTAAATACATTCAATTATAACTTTTAATTATAGTTGGCATAGACTTTAATGAATTGTATTTATAACATTAAATTGTAATTAGTAATCTGGCCTTTTACTTTAGCTCGAGTTACAAAGCTAATTCCGAGCTTTGCACTCGAGACAAGTTGGTCAGAGGATTATTGGGGTTGGGGTTTCGAGGCCTTTGAAAGAGGCCAGGCCTCTTTTGCAAACCTCGACACTTGAAATAATCTTAGCTAATGAGTTACTGTAATATTTAGTGCGGTGAAAAGTTGCGTTGAGCTCTACCCAGATAGGCCACTATTTTCAGAGTTCCCTTTTGCATTATTTGTGTTTTTAGAACTTGCTCTCTAACTCTAAGCTATTCATATGATCAACCCTCTAATACTTTAATTTGCACATCTCCAAAGTCACTAAATTATTAAATCAATAATAGCTTAGTGAGATCACTGAGAAAAGAAATGAATACTTTAAACATAGATTAAATTGTTAAAATAAAAGTATAAATAAAATTTCATTTCAGGAAAAAAAGATCGAGTTGTAAGCAAAGTATAATTAAATAAAATTAAAAAGTCAGTAGTTTCTTTCTTGGACAATTCAAGATGGTAATTGAGAATATAAATAAAACGAAATTTCTTCAAAAAAATTACAGATTTATATTTCAGAGCATTTTAAGAGAAATAGGTGTCATCAGAGGATAAGCCTCGTCCATATTCTGATTGACTGCCCCATATACGAGTATAAGAGAAGGAGGAATTTGCATGGACTATCCAAAAGAACGTTAAATGAGATCCTTTCTCGTCAGGATCTTTTCTATATTCTTGTCAAATTTCTCAAAGAGATACAGTATAGACAAAATAATAAGAACACCGGACATTACACAATATTTATTAATTAACTAGCCGCAAGGTTCGCCTTCGGCGAACCTTGCGCTAGCCAGGGGGCTTCGCCCCCTGGACCCCCAAGCTCGCCTACCGGCGAGCTTTGCTCGCCTTCGGCGAGCAATTGCCCGCCTTCGGCGGGCAAGTTTCTTGCACGGCCATCGTTGAAACCCTGAAATTCCCGGAGCGTAAACCTTCTTAATTCGTGGCCAACCCTCAACATCGATGCCTCGTTTCTTCTTTAGCGCAAAAAGCAAACTGATATCTCAACCCGTTTATAAAATTAAAAAAAAAAAAAAAAAACTCCAAAATGAGAATTCAGTGCTTTTAAAATTAGAATTTGAAGTTTCGTAAATAAGGCCAAGGCAATAAATGTAATGTATCAGACAAATTATAACTTTTTTGGAATTAATAAAAAAAAAGTTGAGATTTAGGTAAATTGAAAAATCCTAAATTTCGTAAAAATGGGGAAGGGAGGGTGGTTCGGTTAGAACCACAGGTTAAAACTAAAACCGGTTACACCAGATTTTTTGTTTCAGGATATTTTTTCTTTTTTATTTAATTTAAATCCTAAGGCCCGAGGTCACTAAATAACTTTACATCCCTTGAAAGATATTTATTCAAGAAACTTAAATCGAAAAAATCATGATGTATTATTTAAATTGATATCTTTTATCATTTAAAACATAGTTTCTCAAACTTATTTTGGTGACTGTCCCTATTTTTAAATTTTTCAATTTTTTATTTTCACATCTGTAAACGAAGATTTACTTCAATTACAGAAAGAGAGAGGAGAGATTGGCAATGTTTGAAAATTTTCACGGCAAGTGGGATCTGAATTGGGTGGGCAACTCTAGATTCGTAACCCGCAATTGACATGAGTATCCTATAGATTTAGTAATCTTCAAAAGGCATAAATTTATGACGTAACTAATGAGAAAATTAAAGGAATTTTTTCGATTTTAAGGAGTTTGATAATATCAGGTTCTATTTGAGTAAAATAGAACGAAAAGTCGCCGCGTTCAGTAACTTGAAGCCAATTTATCTTTTAAGTTATCAACATTTCTACAATACTATATAAATCCACGTGATAAAAATGAATGCAATACCTGTAATAACAAAAATTACACGATAATAATTTTTAATTTACTTTAGTACGTGATTAGCGAGTATTTTTTTTTTATCTGCCCACGCGATTTCTGCACCATCTCAATGCCACATAATTTTCTCTGGGTCATGTACGGGCCCCTGAAAGTCTGCAACGCCCTCAGGAGGGAGGGGCGTTATCGCCTATGTTGAGAGCCTATGGTTTAAAAGATGTTAAAGGAAATATAATAGTATTATTCTAAAATTTTATAAAATTTAAATTTCTTCAAAAAAAATTATTAAATCTCACAAATAGATTATGTGTATTAAAATTATATAAATTCTAATAATATTAAATAAAATAGGGGTTTTAATTTGTTTTGGCGGGTGGGAGGATAGGGGTGGGGCCATGAATTTCGAAAATTCGCTTCTTAAATGACGCCTACGCAATAAAAGTAATCTACATGCCAAATTTTAACTTTATAGGTATTATAGTTTAGGCTGGGCGTTGTCATCACTTAGTAAGTCAGTCAGTCGTCACAAGTCTCTTTATATATATAGAGATGGAGAAGAGAAGAAAAGTTTGGGAAAAAAATGCATTTTTTACAAAAATGATGAATTGTGGTACTTAGCGACCGAATTTCAAAAAACAACCCCAAAATTAATTTTATGAGATGGGGGGGGGGGAGATAGGGGGGGGGGGCTTTAACGTAGAAAGCATATTGATATCTCATTTCAATTAAAAGTTGAAAAATCCGAATTTTTCACAAAAATAGAGATTTGGGGTACTTAGGGGCCGAATTTCAAAAAACCCCGAAATAAGTTTTTAGGGGTTCGTTTAGGGGGGCTTTTAGCGTAGAAAGCATATTGATATCTCATTTCAGTAAAAAGTTCTAAAAATTTGAATTTTTTACAAAAATGGAGATTTGGGGTACTTTAGGGCTGAATTTCAAAAAACCCTGAAACAACGAATTTAGATATTCTTCTAAGGAAGGTTTTAGCGAAGAGAGCAAATTGATATCTCATCTCGTTTAAGAGTTATTAAAGAAATAGTAAAATCAAAATTTTACCCAAAAATGTCGATTTGGGGGTCTTAAAATCGGAATTTCGAAAATTCGCTTCTTAAATGACGCCTACGCAATAAAAGTAATCTACATGCCAAATTTTAACTTTATAGGTATTATAGTTTAGGCTGGGCGTTGTCATCACTTAGTAAGTCAGTCACAAGTCTCTTTATATATATAGAGATGGAGAAGAGAAGAAAAGTTTGGGAAAAAAATGCATTTTTTACAAAAATGATGAATTGTGGTACTTAGCGACCGAATTTCAAAAAACAACCCCAAAATTAATTTTATGAGATGGGGGGGGGGAGATAGGGGGGGGGGGGCTTTAACGTAGAAAGCATATTGATATCTCATTTCAATTAAAAGTTGAAAAATCCGAATTTTTCACAAAAATAGAGATTTGGGGTACTTAGGGGCCGAATTTCAAAAAACCCCGAAATAAGTTTTTAGGGGTTCGTTTAGGGGGCTTTTAGCGTAGAAAGCATATTGATATCTCATTTCAGTAAAAAGTTCTAAAAATTTGAATTTTTTACAAAAATGGAGATTTGGGGTACTTTAGGGCTGAATTTCAAAAAACCCTGAAACAACGAATTTAGATATTCTTCTAAGGAAGGTTTTAGCGAAGAGAGCAAATTGATATCTCATCTCGTTTAAGAGTTATTAAAGAAATAGTAAAATCAAAATTTTACCCAAAAATGTCGATTTGGGGGTCTTAAAATCGGAATTTCGAAAATTCGCTTCTTAAATGACGCCTACGCAATAAAAGTAATCTACATGCCAAATTTTAACTTTATAGGTATTATAGTTTAGGCTGGGCGTTGTCATCACTTAGTAAGTCAGTCACAAGTCTCTTTATATATATAGAGATGGAGAAGAGAAGAAAAGTTTGGGAAAAAAATGCATTTTTTACAAAAATGATGAATTGTGGTACTCAGCGACCGAATTTCAAAAAACAACCCCAAAATTAATTTTATGAGATGGGGGGGGGAGATAGGGGGGGGGGCTTTAACGTAGAAAGCATATTGATATCTCATTTCAATTAAAAGTTGAAAAATCCGAATTTTTCACAAAAATAGAGATTTGGGGTACTTAGGGGCCGAATTTCAAAAAACCCCGAAATAAGTTTTTAGGGGTTCGTTTAGGGGGGCTTTTAGCGTAGAAAGCATATTGATATCTCATTTCAGTAAAAAGTTCTAAAAATTTGAATTTTTTACAAAAATGGAGATTTGGGGTACTTTAGGGCTGAATTTCAAAAAACCCTGAAACAACGAATTTAGATATTCTTCTAAGGAAGGTTTTAGCGAAGAGAGCAAATTGATATCTCATCTCGTTTAAGAGTTATTAAAGAAATAATAAAATCAAAATTTTACCCAAAAATGTCGATTTGGGGGTCTTAAAATCGGAATTTCGAAAATTCGCTTCTTAAATGACGCCTACGCAATAAAAGTAATCTACATGCCAAATTTTAACTTTATAGGTATTATAGTTTAGGCTGGGCGTTGTCATCACTTAGTAAGTCAGTCACAAGTCTCTTTATATATATAGAGATAATGTGTTGAGCTACCATTTGCTTGTAAAAAGTTTTACTGGTTATTTGGGGGTACTCTAGGATGTCTATCCTAAGTTTTCGACCCCGAGGACGCTGTGCTAACTTAGGGCGAGGGCAGGGGGAAGGGGACAAAAACTTCAAAAGTTTAGGACTTTTTCAGTTTTTATTTGGTTTTATATCTCGTAAACTAAGCATATTTTGTGCACCATAGTACAATACCAAATTGTAGAGCATTAAATTTGCTAAAATTGCATTAATAAAACGAATTTGTAGACCCAATATTAACCGAGATAAGGCCGATCAAAGTTAGACAAAGGTTATCGAAATGCAATGCGTTCGGCCGTATCTCGGTTAATATTGGATCTACACATTCGTTATATCAATGAAATTTTAGCAAATTTAATGCTCTGCAACTCTCTAATGTACTATGGTTCACAAAATATGCTTAGTTTACGAGATATAACAGAAAACTGAAAAAAAGCTCAAAAGATTTTGAGGTTTTTGTAACCCCCTCCCTCCCTCACCCTCTCTTCAAGTTAGCACAGTGAGCTCGAAGTCGAAAAATTAAAATAAACATCCTAGAGTACCCCCAAATAAGATAATAAGTAAAAATTTCTACAAGCAAATGGTGGCTCAACACATTATTAATTAATAAATATTGTGTAATGTTCGGTGTTATTATTATTTTGTGTTAATGCTTGTTATTTATTATTAGGAGAATTTTTAATTATAGACCACATTTTTTGTGGTCTATAATTAAAAATTCTCCTAATAATAATATTTCAAACCACAAAAGCTTTAATAAACACACTTGTTATTTATTTTTGAATATTTATTTTCAAAAGGAATTAAGAAACAAAAAAGGTAAAATAAAATAAATCCGGTCTCTAATTATTAATTATTTTTAAATCAGTTTATCTATAGTTAGAATTCTTTATCTGGATAAAATTATAGAGTGCCTCTGCTGGGTTGGGGGTCAGGCGTTCGCATCCCGTCTCATGAGACAACAATTTATTCCAATTTAATTGGTTACCAATTCTAAGAAAACTCCGAAACCGAAAAATACTTTAAATAAAATTTAAAAAAAAAAATATTAGGTTTTTATTTTTTTTTTTTTTTGCTGTTCTGGCTCACAATGATTTAGAAATATTTTCCTTTACGGGTCTTTTATACTAAAATTTTTTTAATATAATGTGATTGTATAATAGGCCTATATATAATATTTATATATATAGAGATTATTATTAGTGGAATTTGGCCTTATGGTAAATACAATGACCAGAAACATTTATTTAATACTTTTAAGAGAGTTTATTTTTTATTTCTCTCTTAAAATTCGTATCTAAAACGTTTTTATATCAAAGTCTCTTTTTAATTTAATTTCACTTAAACCCATAGACAAGTACTACTAAATGTGATTTATTGTGTTTTTGTAAATTTATTACGCACATAAATTGCTTAAACTTTGAAAACTTTATTTTCCCTAATATGAGACACTCAATCTCTTTTAGGCTAATATTAATATGAGCTAACATATGAGAAATCTACTTGCAACATTATTTTGAATTAATCATATTTAATTTCCTTGTTTTTGTATTATTTTCGAATCTTAAGAATTCTTAAAATTTGAAATTATTAACAAAAAAAATTTTTTTTTTTTTTACATTTTTATGAGCTACCTGATTGAAATTTTATATTAAAGTTAGGTACCCTCGCGGACACTCAAAATAAGCTTTTTGAACAAATCGGCCAAAAAGTACTAGTACTTTATTGATGTACTTTTTCCTTATAATTTACTTACAAATAGGTACTCACATTTGGCCAAAAGATTTTTAATTTAATTAATTGTTTAATTTTGTACAGTTTATACCTAGTATACTCGTAGATATATTTTAAAATATTTTATTTAGAATAATATAAAATTTTATAAAAATCAGAGCCCTTTGGGGGGCAAATGCCCCCACCTGCCCCCAAATTTCACCACTGTTTTTCAGTTTTTTCGATTTTCTCAAAAATCGCTTCAACCATTTTTACTTTCTCTTAGCCTATATATGAAATATATAGGAGAGAAAGTATTGCGATCATGTCAAAAATTCGATGTCGAGATTTTGATGGATATACATGTTTTGAGGTCCCCTGAGTCCAAAAAAAGTGGGTCCCGCAAATTGGTCTGTGTGTGTGTGTGTGTATGTATGTATGTGTGTGTGTGTGTGTGTCTGTATGTGTGGACAGATTTTTAGCATGAAGGAATTGAGCTACCGGATTGAAATTTTATATTTAACTTAGGTACCTTCCCACACGCTCAAAATAAGCTTTTGAACAAAATCGGCCAAAAAGTACTAGTACTTTACTGATGTACTTTTTCAGTTTTTTTCGATTTTCTCAAAATTCCCTCCAAGGATTTTTTTTAAAATTCAAAAATCAATTATTTTTTAGATGCTCTTTAAAATGTATATTCTCATTTTACCGTTGAAATCTTCTGAAGACCACTTTACTCTTGTTCTTCATAGGAAAGATAGAAATGGTTGCCATGGTAACGGAATTTAAATCTTTTTCTTTTTATTAGATTAAAAATCAATTATTATTTAAATTCCCATTTTTTTTAAATTTATTTGTGTCTTTAATTGTTTCAGAGAAAACATATATATCTCTCTCTCTCTCGCAAAATTATCTTCTCTCTTTCTACGCGTTTTAAACTTTCCACCTTATCTTCGCATAGGAACAATGTTAATTTCCTATAGGGATTTGTATGTTAATTTCGATTCAAAAGGGGGTCCCCTTTAGAACTTTTTAGGCATTTAAAATTTTTTTTTCCAATTCATGAAATTTTGTATTTATTTACGATTCTATATTGTGTATAAAATGTCCAAATATGAGATTAAAATTTTGAAAAATAACCATAGTTTATTTGAAGCAGTCAACATTTAAAATGCAAGTTTGAAACTAAGGTGCTATCGGAAACTAAATATATCTCGACACAAAAAATCTGGTGTGACCAGCACAGTGCGCAACTTTCTCTTACCGAAGGGTAAGAGAAAGTTGTGTGCTGTGCGCCAGTCACACCAGATTTTTTGATTAAAATTCAAAAATAAATTTTTACATGCTCTTAAAATTTATATTCTCATTTTGCACTTAAAATCTTATTATATTAATGTGCTGAAAAGAAATCTCTTATATTTAAAGTTGTGGGGGGTAAACAAAGCAAAGTCGAGATTTTTCAGATTAATATGTTTTTAATTTATTCAAAAAAAGAAATATTTTTTTTTGTTTTTAATTGTAACGAGTATCTGCTTCTTTGATATATAATAATGATTTAGTTTAATTATACTAATTAAGATTAAGTGTAATTAAAATTATTGATTGTTCAAAGTTTTCAATTTTTACTTTCTCGTACCCTATATATGAAATATATAGAGAGAGAAAGTATTGCGATCATGTCAAAAATTCGATGTCGAGATTTTGATGGATATACATGTTTTGAGGTCCCCTGAGTCCAAAAAAGTGGGTCCCGCAAATTGGTCTGTGTGTGTGTGTGTGGACAGATTTTTAGCATGAAGGAGTTGAGCTAGCGGATTGAAATTTTATATTTAACTTAGGTACCTTTGAAGAATCTCAAAATAAGCTTTTGAACAAAATCGGCCAAAAAGTACTAGTACTTTACTGATGTACTTTTTCAGTTTTTTTCGATTTTCTCAAAATTCCCTCCAAGGATTTTTTTTAAAATTCATAAATGAACTATTTTTTAGATGCTCTTTAAAATGTATATTCTCATTTTGCCGTTGAAATCTTCTGAAGACCACTTTACTCTTGTTCTTCATAGGAAAGATAGAACTGGTTGCCATGGTAACGGAATTTAAATCTTTTTCTTTTTATTAGATTAAAAATCAATTATTATTTAAATTCCCATTTTTTTTAAATTTATTTGTGTCTTTAATTGTTTCAAAGAAAACATATATGTCTCTCTCTCTCTC
>JAKCPI010004376.1:0-41926 GCA_023213315.1 Euborellia annulipes | reverse complement strand
AAAAAAAAAAAAAAAGAGATATGAGTGGTTATTTTAGAAAAATAAAATCAATAAATTTAAATCAATCTTATCTAATTTATTTCGATTCGTTTAATCACCATCTACCCTTACGGGCTTTGTTATCAAACATCAAATAAATATTTAATAAGATGAACAAGATGGATTCATTATATTTTGGTATTTTCTTTATCTATATATATTATTAATAATTTTGTATATTTTACATATATTATAATACGGCTTTCGGATAGGGGGGCGCTAAAAATGTATTGTGCTCCGGGCGCGAGTTAAGCTCTACGGCACTGCTCTTATGTCTATCAAAAAACATAAGAGGATTTTCTGTTGACTGAACCCTAGCTATGAAGATGGTCTCATAGTCGGCCGAAACGTCGGAATATAATAAAAAAAAATTTTTTTAAATTATAATATAATAAAACTTAAAGAAGAGGAATAATGTAAATTATTTTAATAAAATCAGCCAGATTGCTGTAGTTAAGCTACGCCAAACACGGCGAAATTTCGCGTGGGTGGATATGTCTCCCTGTTGCCATTCTAATTAAATAAATTTATTAAAATATAGGAATAATTTACCGATAAACGCGGGCTCCCTGACCCAGAAGTTCCCTGGAAGTTTTAATAAACCAGATACGTCCCTATATCTTCTTTTCTATCTATATAATTCGCTTAAGTCCGTGTGTCTGTCACACTCTGTTTGACTAACTTCCCGTTGAAATTTTGAAACGAAATTTTATATGCTTAAATAGGACCTTCCAAGGATTACATGAAAATTATTTCCGTCCCGAAATTTCTATAACTTTTTGTGTTATTAATTCCTAAAGTTACTATTTCTCTCCTATGTATGGAATGTATGAGGAAACATTTATGTATTCTTTGCATTTATGTATTTTATGAATGTAAACAAATCCTCAAGCAGGCATTGGAATCACTTCTCTAGACCGCTGAGAGCGGTCAATAGATTTGATAGGAAATTAACGATACGTTTATATAAAGAACACTTGCTCTAATTATTTTCATAAAATCAATTAATTTTTTTTTCTTGTTATCTAAGAATTGTAATTGCGTTAGTTTGTTGTTGTTGTTGTTGTTAAAAGCATGGCTTGTTGTCATTGATGAGATAAGAATGTGAGTGTAATAGTTAAAAAACAAACAGTAGGGGGTGTACGAGGGGAGGGGAGAAGAATAACGGGGAGGGCTAACTGTACTTACTATTCTCTATATATACACACACACACACACACACTCATTCGTAATAGGAGAAGAAGAGCACTCAAGAATATTTGTATGCATCAACGCATGGACGATGATGATGAGCAAGCAACCAACCAACGCCACTTCCGCTTGCTAATTTTTCTATTTATCTATTTATTTTATTATTATTTTTTTTTTTTTGTTAGTTTAAAATAGAGAGTTTTGTTAAGTCTAAAACTTTTAATTATGACTAGAGCCCGGATATTCAATGAATTTTTGTAGAGAAGCTGAATACGTCCAGGGGGGCCGGAACGAATTTGAGTCAGGGGGGGATGACAACCTACTTTCAAATAAAAATCATTGTGTGGTTTTATGAAACCACGATGCAAGTGAAACTTTTTTTCGGATCGTAGGCGTTTAACTGAAAATTCTCAGAAAATTATTCAATTAAGGTTATTAAAATCGCGTTTTTAAACTTAATTTAATAATTGGAAAATTGGAATGATAATGGAAAATCAATAGAGGCATGCAGGGCCGGTACTTGGAGATTTTTTTGGGGGGGGGGCAAAATTTAATTTCCTTAAAATTTTCTATACAAAATGCATTTCATTTTACCTTTTTTTTTAGTAAATCTTTTTTTAATTGCCGCCCCCTGATATCTGCCGCCCGGGGCACATGCCCCCACTGCCCCCCCCTAGATTCGGCCCTGGTAGCATGTTAAGGTTGTTCGGACATTAAAGCACTCTATAATATTAAAAGCTAATTTTTTAATATGTTATTAATCACTATCAAATACGTATAAAATAAAATTTTGAAGCAGATGTGACCCAGGGTTATCGTGTAATTAATTTTTAAAAAATCTGGTGTGACTGGCGCACAGCACACAACTTTCTCTTACCTTCGGTAATCGAAAGTTGTGTTCTGTGCTTGTCACACCAGATTTTTTGTGTCAACATATATTTAGTTCCCGACAGTACGGAACATATGAATTCAGATGTAAAATTTATAAGTATCTGAAAATATTTATATTTTGTTACCATGGCAACCATTTCTCCTATCTTCCCTATGAAATACAAGAGTAAAGTGGTCTTCAGAAGATTTCAATTGCAAAATGAGAATATACATTTTAAAGAGAATCTAAAAATTAATTGATTTTTGAATTTAAAAAAAAATCGTTGGAGCAAATTTTGAGAAAAACGAAAAAAAACTGAAAAAGTACATCAGTAAAGTACTAGTACTCTTTGGCCGATTTTGATTAAAAGCTTATTTTTCCGGTCCCAGGTGGTGTTTAACTTAAATATAAAATTTCAACCTCGTAGCTCAATTCCTTCATGCTTAAAATTGAACACACACCCACACACACACACACACACACACCCACAGACAGACCATGTCGCGAAAACCACTTTTTTGGATTCAGGGGACCTCAAAACGTGAAGATCCATCAAAATCTCGACATCGAATTTTTGACATGAATCCAATACTTTCTCTCTATATATATATATTACATATATACATAGGTAAGAGAAAGTAAAAATTGAAATTTAACATGTAGCCTATGGGGAATAACACATATCGAATTATATAGACATCTCTGCATCTGATACAAAAACAAAACTTACATTTTATTAATTCACTTCCGAGGAATACATTAAACATAAAATCAAAAGTTTCTGCTGAGGGCTTTTAAAGATATTTTAACAAGAAAGTCAAAAAATTCTCCAAAATGACAGTCGCCAATATTTAAAAATAAGGAATTCTCGAGAGTCAGACCAGTCCGGCAACGTCGCATAAAATAATTTCTTTTCTAGATGTCAGTTACATTTTTTTTTTCCATTTTACGATATTTTTTCTCGCAAATCGTCCATTGTGTTTAAACTGATTTGCATTAAACATTGTAATATATTAAATAAAATAAAATTTAAGGCGTTTAAGATTTAAAATAGATAGTTGATGAATGCAATGTTGCCAGTTCTATATTACGTGAAATACTGCTCAAGTCAAAAGTCATTCATTTATTATTTTTGGTAATTAAATTATTAACTTAATCCAATTATGAACTCTGATATGTCACGACTAAATTATAATAAGGAATTTTGGCATTCAAATTTTTAATTTTATTTAAAAAAAAATTTAGATTCTATTATGACTTACGATGTACTAACCGAACAACCTTAAAAATGTGAACAATATTTATTTAGTATTTGAATCATTTTAATCTTCTTGCTCTTCAGTTATTTTTCGATATTTTCTTTCATTCCGTCTATTTTTCGATATTTTGTTTTTGCCCTTTTATCTTTCGATATTCTCTTTTTCCTGTGTATTTTATTGTTCGTTATCTACTCTCTACTCGGTTATTTTTTGATGTACTCGATTGTTTTGATGTTTTACTACTCGGTTATACTTTGTTAGTTCTCACCCTTAGAGGAGTCATCCATCATTATAAATCATTTAATAAAATTAAACTTTAAAAAAATTTATATACCGGTAGCCTAAATTTTTTTTTTTTTTTTTATTATAAGGACATCGGCCAAAAATAAATACTTTTGCGTATTATCCGTTTATTTGTAAATATTTCGGTTCCAGTGATCCTCAGTGCAATCAACAGATGTTTTGCAAATTGTTAATTACTCCCATTGTACCCTCCCAGTTCCGGCGCCCTTGAATACGTCCTTCGTTAAACTTTGCAGTTATTTATTTCATGAGTATTCGATTCGAAATAACCCCTCCTCTTTGTTCCGAGGATATGTGCATATTTTGGCTTTTTTTTGAACAATGCAGGTTTTCCCAATTTTTAACTAAAAACAACCTTCTTTTTCATTCATATTTTAGCATTTCTTTAAACGAAAAAATATGGTGTGACTGGTCTCACAGCACACAACTTCGGTAATCAAAAGTTGTGTACTGTGCTTGTCACACCAGATTTTTTTTGTGTCGAGATATATTTAGTTTCCGACAAATTCAAGATATAAAATTTATTAACGGGGGAAAATATTTATAGACAGGAGAAGGAGTAAGTGCAGCCTCCGATTTAATACAATTTAATGAGACGTTTCGAGTGAATTTTATTTACCCATCTTCACACCTTCAAAATCGTTAAAAATCCCGGAGTTGGTCATTAAGGCAATACATGCAAATCATATGTCCTGGCGATGTGGGCCATCGTATATATTTAGTGAGACTAAATATTTAGTTCTTAAAATTCCGTTTAGTTTCTAAAATTTTATAATTAAGAAGAAAAGGCGCCTACGGGCTTGGTCTAGTTAGTGGCGTGCCTGCCTTCTATACCGAGTGTCGCGGGTTCAGACCCCAGACAGTCCGATGATTTTATTTAAGCCATTTGGATACCAAATGGCTTAAATAGAAATGCCTGGATCACCAACAGATATTATAAATAATAACGGTTATCGTCAAAGTCTTAAATGGCCTAAGTTGCCGAAAAAACTGTATGAATGAGAAAATAAATAAAAGGCGAGGGTCCGCCGCAGGCCGGCCCTGGCGAGCTAGTGGAGGTTCAGGGGCAAGAATCCCACCTAAAGCGGCGAGTAATTATTAATTAATTTTATAACTATTATACAAAATGAAGGCACATGTGTCAAAGCCCCTTAAAATGTTTTTGCAAAAACAGAAACTTATCAAATGTCTGTTTTTGTTCAATTTTCATTCCAATCTTATATTATACAAGTTGAGAAAGGCGCGGCTTCGCCGCGCCCATCTCAACTTGGCCCTGGCGGGCGGCGTCTCGGTGCGTGATCAGTAGTTTTTCTCTTAATTTTAAAGCCCATATTATTTTCGCCTAAATGAAAATACAATGAATCAAGTTTAAAATTTGAGTATTCGCCCTGCCCGGCCTCTGGGTTTTGAAGGCCATGAGAAAATTACGGGCAAGAAGCAAGCCTAAATTTCCCTTTAATAAACTGATTAGAGCCAACAGGCATGCAAATGAAATCAGGCGGACAGGGACCTATTAAAAAAAATCAAGAATTTTAAAATAAAAATTTCGGGGGTGGGGCAATTGCACAATAAATCTTTAAACTTTTAAACCCCTTGATAGATATTCATTCAAGAATTTTAAATCCAAAAAAACATGGTAATATTTAAAAAAATAGAAAAATCAAAAATTTCGGGGGGTGGGGCAATTGCACAATAAATCTTTAAACTTTCAAACCCCTTGATAGATATTCATTGAAGAATTTTAAATCCAAAAAAGCATGTTTTTATTTGAAGAAACAGAAGAATTAAAAATTTCGGGGGGGGGGGGGGCAATTATACAAAAAATATTTAAACTTTTAAACCCCTTGATAGGTATTCATTGAAGAATTTTAAATCCAAAAAAGCATGTTTTTATTTGAAGAAACAAAAGAATTAAAAATTTCGGGGGGGGGGGGGGCAATTATACAAAAAATATTTAAACTTTTAAACCCCTTGATAGGTATTCATTGAAGAATTTTAAATCCAAAAAAGCATGTTTTTATTTGAAGAAACAAAAGAATTAAAAATTTCGGGGGGGGGGGGCTGCCGAATTTAAAAAAACTCTCAAACAACTTTTTTAGATTCTTATCAAGGGAAGGCTTTAGGGAAGAAACCAAATTGATATCTCTCCTGGTTAAAAAAAAATTTGAATTTGCCTCTCCGGCTCCGCCCTCTCTGTATTTCGCCAATCAGCGCTATCCTTGAGGCCTGATTGGTTGTTTCACACATCGGACACGGTTTTTAGCGCTTTATTATATAGTATGATACTTTATTAGCATTTATTTTGTTCACTTTTTTTATTTCTTTATTCAAAAATTAATCAGCTTTTTTTTTCTTTATTTTATTATGTCAAGTGATAAAATCCATCAGTGGCGGCTCGTGACCGAGACAACTGGGTAGGCGACATATATATATATATATATATATATTACTTACGAAAAAAAGAAAGAAAAAAGGCGTATTTATTTATTTTTGTAAATTAAATCTATTCGCCTATCTTTTAATTTAGAAAATAATTCAATAATTTGATCTGTGAAGTTATCTTGTTTCGAAATTTGAACTAATAAATCTTCATGAGAAATTGCGCTCTACGGTAACACTTGTCATCGGCTTGGCATAGGCTACTTAGTTCATCGCCTAAACGTTCGACTTATAGCGCTGGCTATCACTGCTGTGCGCATGCGCGGCTGTCTAGAAATGTGGGCAGCGGAGTGTGGAGTACAGGCAGTAAATAGGCTAAGAAAAATATCGCCTTTACTTTATAAATACGAGGTTCTAAAGTGTTTCAAATTTTTTTTTTTTGCAAAATCATATAAATTAATAAATATAGTAATTATTTTATGAAACTAAATATTTTTAAACATAATAAATATAATAAAATTGATAAATATTTTTCATCTGTATATTTATAAGGTAGGAGTCGCCTACCTTGCCTACCCTAGCGAGCCGCCACTGAAATCCATTTGTACAATTCTGTTTAGTGTATTATCTTTTTACAATTCAATGCCTAGGTTGGTGAAACACCTTTAAATTACCGAAATTAAGAAGAAATTGTGTGCTGTGCGACCAGTCACACCCGATTACTCCCCCTCCCCTCACTGAGGAACTCCCCTAGATCCGCTCTTGAATGCGGGCGATTCTCGATTTTGATTCATTATAGAGGTTAAAGTAAAAGTGATATGAAAATATTTTTTTTTTTATTGCTTATTATTTATTTATTTATTATTCTAATACGCTTTATAAAAAATAAAGAAATATTCCCATTCAGAAAGAAAGTACTGTTAGAAATTTGCTGACTCTTGTTGTTCTGTCCTTTAACATACTTTAAAGTGTTATTGTTGTTTAAATCGTATAGGAAAATGAAATATGTATTTTGTCCTGATTTAACATCCAATTACTTATTAAATTAGCGTGCAATTGTAGGCATGAATATTAGCTGCTATTCTGCGAGGATGAAATCTTAAATTTAAGTTCACCCGGAGGGGTGAAAATAAGCTTTTGAACGAAATCGGCCAAAGAGTACTAGTACTTTACTGATGTACTTTTTCAGTTTTTTTTTTTTTTCGATTTTCTCAAAATTCGCTCTAACGAATACAATTCAAAAGTTAATTATTTTTTACATGTTCTTTAAAATATCTATTCTCATTTTGCCCTCAAAATTGTTTGAAGCACACTTTACTTCTTGTACTTCATAGGAAAGATAGGAGAAATGCTTACTTACTATGTAACAGGGGGATGTATGGCTGTAGAGCAGATGTTGAAAGAGGTAAGAAAAGAAGGAAATGCAGCCAATGTATTTTCTTTATTGATTATCAGCCCACAGCTAACGTTTCGATCCCAGGGTTTGGACCATCATCAGAGCTGGGGCTGTGTCAAAAAAGGCATATATACTTTCACGTACAACGAGAAGGGCCATTTATACTATAACTATAATAGTAGTTTCTATTATTTCACACGAGAGCCTCCCGTTTCGGGGAAAGTATATATGCCTTTTTTGACACAGCCCCAGCTCTGATGATGGTTCAAACCATGGGACTGAAACCTTAGCCGTGGGCTGATAATCAATAAAGAAAATACATTGGCTGCATTTCTTTTTTCTTACCTCTTTCAACACTTACTTACTATAGTAACTAAATGTAAAATTGTTGTTAAGAAACTTGTCTAGAAAAAATATTTAAAATCTTATACGTATTTGCTGAGATTACTTGTCTCAAATTGTAAGCAGATGAAAGGCTTTTTGAAAAGAAAAATCACTTGATAAGGTTTTTTCTTATTTTATTAGAAAACTTAATTATGGCCGACCAATTGCGCGTGTTTTGGTTTCGGTTTTTCAAAAACCATTTTCAAGGCCTAAAAAATCAGAAATCACATCAATAATTCTATTTTACATTTTATATATATAAGAGGCGAGTTTAACTTATAGTTATTAGTTACACTTGTTTTTTTTACTTTCTCTTACCTATGTATATATGTAATATATATATAGAGAGAAAGTATTGGATTCATGTCAAAAATTCGATGTCGAGATTTTGATGGATCTTCACGTTTTGAGGTCCCCTGAATCCAAAAAGTGGTTTTCGCGACATGGTCTGTCTGTGGGTGGGTGGGTGTGTGGGTGTGTGTGTGTGTGTGTGTGTGTTCAATTTTAAGCATGAAGGAATTGAGCTAGGAGGATGAAATTTTATATTTAAGTTAAATACCTCCCGGGACCGGAAAAATAAGCTTTTAATCAAAATCGGCCAAAGAGTACTAGTACTTTACTGATGTACTTTTTCAGTTTTTTTTTCGATTTTCTCAAAATTCGCTCTAAGGATTTTGATTAAAATTCAAAAATCAATTATTTTTTAGATGCTCTTTCAAATGTATATTCTCGTTTCGCCCTCAAAATTGTTTGAAGCACACTTTACTCTTGTGCTTCATAGGAAAGATAGGAGAAATGGTTGCCATGGTATCAAAATATAAATATTTTCCCATACTTATAAATTTTACATCTTGAATTCAAATATTCCGTACTGTCGGGAACTAAATACATGTCGACACAAAAAATCTGGTGTGACAAGCACAGTACACAACTTTCGATTACCGAAGGTAAGAGAAAGTTGTGTGCTGTCGCCAGTCACACCAGATTTTTTTTTAAATAATTTTTTACATATATGCATGGTGATCTTAACAGAGAATGAACATATACATGATAATTTAATTGTAAAAAGGAGCAGGAGGTTTATTCGATTCTTTTGCAGATGAAGGTGCAGAGAAGAATTAATTTACGAAAAAAATTATATCGAGGATTTTTAATGACAAAACGACTGTGATTGAAATTTAACAGGGTTTCGGTCAGAAAAGACCATCATCAGGCCTGCGAAAGATTACAGAAGGCCTGCTGTTGGTCTTTTCTGGTACCGAAACTGTTAAATTGCACTCACAGTCGTCTTGTCGATATAATTTTTTCGTAAATTATTTCTTCTCTGCACCATAATCAAGTAAGCCTCCTGCTCGCTTTTACAATATCTTACTCGGGCTGTTTCTACCGTCATGATAATTTAAGTCTATATTTGTTGATTCGTAGGACTTATAGCTGGTAGTTCAATCAGGATAGGTGAAAAGAAGAAGAAAATTCGCAGCTAGTTGTACGTATTTCATTATTTTTATTCCCATTATGTTGACGTTTCGATCCCGGTTGGGATCATCCTCAGAACTAATGTGCACAACAAGAGATAACTAGATTACATTAGTTCTTGAGGGTGATCCCAACCGGGATCGAAACGTCAACATAATGGGAATAAAAATAATGAAATACAACTAGACCTAGCTGCGAATTTTCTTCTTCTTTTCACCTATCTATATTTGTTAATTTTCAGTACAAAAAGATCTATTTTGTTTTTACCCACCTCAGTTTACAGGGAGTTTCGAAAAATACTGTCTTTTTCTTTTCAAAAAAGCCTTTCGTCTGCTTACAATTTGAGACAAGTAATCTCAGCAAATATAAGATTTTAAACTAAATATAAATTTTACATCTTGAATTCTATAGGCGGAAACTAAACATATATCCACATAAAAAATTTGGAGGGACAAGCACAGAACACAACTTTCGATTACCGAAGTTAAAAGAAAGTTGTGTGCTGTGCTTGTCACACCAGATATTTTAATTTATTTCATTTTTACGCACTACCATATTCGGTAATCTCTATATCGTTATATTGTCTATTGGTTTAACGAAATTAACCTCTAAGTGAATGGATGCAAAAAGAGACCGAACATTTAACATACCTACTGTACATCTATTAAATTATTATTCAGATCAATTTAATAAAATAATTATTCACCAATTTTCTAACAATTAAACAAATTAGACAAGCCAAGAGAGAGAAATGAGGCTCTGTAGCCCTACCCACGACATAAATAAAATGTAGGATTTCATTATGTCGACATATATTTATTTACTATTTGAATAAGAGGTAGATTTATTGCGATTTTTTACCCAAGGTGTTGTGGTTCAAGAAAACAATAAAATTTATAATAATTTATTGTTGTGTGCTTTATTTTAGGCCTGGCGACTGGCTAGTATCAGTTTCGGTAGCCAAACTACCATCTTCAGGCCTGCAAAATACATTTTATTTTTAATTTACTTATATTATTACATTGCATAAGTTTGTCAGTACAATAAATAAATAATTGTCAATAATTATTTTGACAACAATTTTGTATTAGACGGAATCACCTTGTAAAAATAATTATTGACATTTTAATTCTCCAGCCCCCCGGGGCCCTTGGGCGGAAGAAAACCAACCGCTGGTGGCACCAAGGGAAAGGGTTCGGCCACCCGTCCCAGGCGAAGAATTTGTTTCAATTGAATAGAATACCAATCAATTAAAAAAAATAGGGGGGGGGGCAAAAAAACCCACAGCCCCAAAAAAGACCCTAAAACAAATAAAACAAAAAAAAAATTCTCCATTTCAAATATACTTGATGAGAGATTACACTTTTAAATGGATTTAGGATTTGCTCAGGTAAATTGCTTGATATAAAAATATAAAAATCTTGAGAAATGTAATATGTTTTTATTGTTTCAAATTGACATAAAAATACATTTATTGTACTGACAAACTTATGCAATGTAATAATATAAGTAAATTAAAAATAAAATGTATTTTGCAGGCCTGAAGATGGTAGTTGGGACTACCGAAACTGATGCTAGCCAGTCGCCAGACCTGAAATAAAGCACACAACAATAAATTATTATAAATTTTATTGTTTTCTTGAACCACAACACCTTGGTAAAAAATCGCAATAAATCTACCTCTTATTCAAATAGTATTTATAATTGCGCTAATCCAACAAAAAGACATATAATTAGTTTCCACCGATATATTTAGAATTCAAGAACCATGGTAACCATTTCTCCTATCCTTCCTATGAAGTACAAGAGTAAAGTGGTCTTCAGAAGATTTCAATGCCAAAATGAGAATATACATTTTAAAGAGAATCTAAAAAAATAATTGATTTTTGAATTTTAATCAAAATCGTTTAAGCGAATTTTGAAAAAATCGAAAAAAAATGAAAAAGTACATCAGTAAAGTACTAGTACTCTTTGGTCGATTTTGACCAAAAGCTTCGTGTCACGTCCCATGGGGGTGCCCAACTTAAATATAAAATTTCAACCTTCTAGCTCAATTTCTTCATGCCCAGACACACAATGTTGCAAAACCACTTTTTTGGACTCATGAGACCTAAAAAACGTGTATATCCGTCAAAATCTCGACATTTTACATGAATTCAATACTTTCTCTCATATATATTAACATAAATATATATACACTGTATAGAGGTAAGAGAAAGTAAAAAAATAATGCAAAGATAAAACATACTGTATTTATAAACTAAATAAGCAAGGGAAAGTGATGCAGTTAGCACCAGCGGATTTTTTTTTTTATTTTTAAATGTCTCAATCATTTATCTCATCTATTGATGATATTAAAATTCCTCGTTCGCTTTCAAGCTTGTTAAAAAAAAAAAAAAATATAGTTTATATTTTTTTTTTAGAATTCACAAATAACTCCGATTATGTGATATGTAGTCTATTTATTGGTGAAATCCTGTTTGGGTGAACCTGTTTGTCTCTCTTGCTGATGCGTAGAGGCGGGGCGCCCAACGCCTGGCTGGAGCTCCCACTCTTTGGTATGCATTTAATTTAATCGACAATCAAGGGACGTTAGGGAAGAAGAAAAAAAACTAAGAGGGAATCAGGAATTGCGAAAAAGTACACGTGGAAGGAAGAATTTGTAAGGTTCATTATCATGTATAAAAAAGAAAATGAAATTTTTTTCTCTCCCAGAGTAAATTATAATAATAATTAAACAAATGATCGAGGGATCCACATGCCCGCACCAGGGACACACCTTTTTCTTCTGGTCACTTAAGATCTACTGTGTGTCTCCTCTTAGATTATTATAAATCCAATCCCTCTACGATTTTTTACTTTCTCTTACCTTTATATATGTTAATATATATAGAGAGAAAAGTATTGGATTCATGTCAAAAATTCGATGTCGACCGATTTTGACCGATATACACGTTTTGAGGTCCTCTGTTTCCAAAAAAGTGGTCTGTCTGTCTGTGTTCAATTTTAAACATTAAGGAATTGAGCTACGAGGTTGAAATTTTATATTTAAGTTAGATTCCCTCCTGAGGAGTGAAAATAAGCCTTTAAACAAAATTGACCAAAACATACTAGCACTTTACTGATGTACTTTTTCAGATTTTTTTGAATTTCTCAAAATTCTTTCTAATGATTTTGATTAAAATTCAAAAATCAATTATTTTTTAGATTCTCTTTAAAATGTATATTCTCATTTTGTCCTGGAAATTGTTTGAAGTACACTTTACTTTTGTGCTTCATATGAAAGAAAGATAGGAGAAATGGTTGTTATGGGAACAAAATATAAATATTTTAGATTTTGATAGGGCAGGTTCAGCCAAATAAAAAGCCTTTATATGCTTCTCGACTCCGGAGACGTTTCGAGATATTTTTAATGTCTCATCTTCAGTCCGTCTACAAAATGTACATATAAATAAAAGATTAGTTTTCGATATACAGTAAAAAGTATAAAATCCATTGTAACAAAATAAAAATAAAAAAATAAAAAACATACGCTTACATCGAAAATTAGCATAAAGGTAGTCATTAATATACAGCATATGTACATATAAATTTTATATAATGAATACGCCTCGAAGCGTTCATGAGAGGATATATTCTCAATAGTTAAAATTCATTGCTCTCATGCATTTATATATGATTTTTTTAAAAAGTTTATTTCCAGAGCATCGAAAAGTTAATCCCGGTCAAAGTATTAATATAGGCAAAAATAGAACAAATTATTTTCTTCATTTTTTAAATCAAATATAAAATATCTAAATTTGACATTTCGGTTTTTATTTTTTTGACCAAACCAAATGGCTGAAGCCCACAATTCACTATATAAAATTGATAGATAAATTAATTAGTTGTTTGTTTATTTTTATTTTAATTATTAGCGCATGCCTGCCCCTGAGAAGAGAATCGCATCATACACGTTGCCCAGGGTCTCACAATCTGTGTGGAAATTAATGGCTTTACCCCCAAATGTTTTAATATAGCATTTTTCAAGCGTTAGGCGTTTGTCTGTATTTGTTTCTTTGGCTATTATCATTGCATTGTCATAATCGAATGAATGATTGTGTTCTAAGCTGTGAAACGCCAACGCTGTTGATCTTTTTTTAATTCTAATGCTATATTTATGTTCCTCCCGACGGATTGAAAATTTACGCCCCGTCTGACCCACGTAATAGGAACCAGGGTGTGGGCAATCTAGACACTTAAACGCATATACAACACCTGTCTGATTGTCTAAAGTGATTTTGTCTTTTGTGTTGTATAGGCGCATCAATGTGTTGTTGGATTTGGGGGCCAATGTGATGTTAAAATCTTTAAATAGTTTTTTCATACTTTCTGTAACACCTGGAATGTATGATACAGAATAATATGTTTGGGGTGGATGGTCACTACCTTCCACAACATTTTGTTGTGTTTTATTTTTGTAGTTTGAAACAATTTTGTTTATTAGTGACCTGGGATAGCCATTTTCTTGTGCCATATTATAGAAAATTTTTAAGTTTTCATTCACGAACATTTTGTCAGAGAGGGTGAAAATGCGTTTAACAAAATAATTCAAAGTATTGATCTTATAAGTGATGGGCACACAGGAACTGTAATTTGTCAATCTATTACTGGTGGTGGGTTTTTTATAAATATTAAAAATTAATGAACCGTCTTCTCTTTTAATTATGGCTAGTTCTAAAAAATTTATTGTATTATTTGCTTCCTTTTCATGAGTGAATTTGATTCTGGGGTGGAAGGAATTGAATTTATTTATAATATCATCCAGCTCATCTGCCTTGACACAAGATAGACTGTCATCTACATATTGTAGATAGAAGAGCAAATTTAGGGGCTTAACATGAGAATCATAAAACATCTTGGTCACTAAGTCAGCTGCAACGGGACTCAATGATCCACCCATTGGAAGACCTTGCCGTTGTAAATAATTTTGGTTGTTAAAAGTAAAATAATTTGAAGACAAACACAGATCTAAAGCCTCTTTGAAAAATGGGAGAGAAAAAGAGGTATGATTTTGTATATGCGGCCAATATTTATCTATACTTCCCATGACTAGCTCTATTGGTATCGAAGAGAACAAATTTTTTATGTCAAAACTCACTAAGATATGACCCTCTGGAACCCTGACATCTTTTAATCTCTCTACAGTGTCTATAGAATTTTTCACTCTAAATTCGTCATCACCAATTAAATGTTTTAAAATTTGACTGAGATGCTTGGACAATTTGGTGTTTGGGTAATCAATTGTAGAGATAACAGGTCTATAAGGGTGGTTGGGATAATCACCCTTATGTATTTTGACTAACCCGTACATCCTGGCGTTGTGAGAATTTTTGCAAATTAAGGATTTTGCAGTGAATTTGTCAAGCATATTGTCTTGTTGACATTTTTTAATGAAATTGTTGATTCTAGTTTCATATTTTTTTATAGGGTCATATGAGATGGGTTCATATGTTTCTGTATCTGACAATATATCTTTCATATTTTCCAAATATGACTCTTTTTTGGTGACTACTGACATTTTGGATTTGTCTGATTGTAAAAACATTATCTCAGGGTGGTTTCTCAGAAAAGTACATGTCCTGCTCACGTCACTTGACATCGAATTTGAAACACTGTTATTTTTGTGTCTGTATTTATAATTTAAAAATTTTCTATAATATGGCACAAGAAAATGGCTATCCCAGGTCACTAATAAACAAAATTGTTTCAAACTACAAAAATAAAACACAACAAAATGTTGTGGAAGGTAGTGACCATCCACCCCAAACATATTATTCTGTATCATACATTCCAGGTGTTACAGAAAGTATGAAAAAACTATTTAAAGATTTTAACATCACATTGGCCCCCAAATCCAACAACACATTGATGCGCCTATACAACACAAAAGACAAAATCACTTTAGACAATCAGACAGGTGTTGTATATGCGTTTAAGTGTCTAGATTGCCCACACCCTGGTTCCTATTACGTGGGTCAGACGGGGCGTAAATTTTCAATCCGTCGGGGAGGAACATAAATATAGCATTAGAATTAAAAAAAGATCAACAGCGTTGGCGTTTCACAGCTTAGAACACAATCATTCATTCGATTATGACAATGCTATGATAATAGCCAAAGAAACAAATACAGACAAACGCCTAACGCTTGAAAAATGCTATTCTCTTCTCAGGGGCAGGCATGCGCTAATAATTAAAATAAAAATAAACAAACAACTAATTAATTTATCTATCAATTTCATATAGTGAATTGTGGGCTTCAGCCATTTGGTTTGGTCAAAAAATAAAATAAAAAAATAAAAACCGAAATGTCAAATTTAGATATTTTATATTTGATTTAAAAAAATGAAGAAAATAATTTGTTCTATTTTTGCCTATATTAATACTTTGACCGGGATTAACTTTTCGATGCTCTGGAAATAAACTTTTTAAAAAAATCATATATAAATGCATGAGAGCAATGAATTTTAACTATTGAGAATATTTCCTCTCATGAACGCTTCGAGGCGTATTCATTATATAAAATTTATATGTACATATGCTGTATATTAATGACTACCTTTATGCTAATTTTCGATGTAAGCGTATGTTTTTTATTTTTATTTTGTTACAATGGATTTTATACTTTTTACTGTATATCGAAAACTAATCTTTTATTTATATGTACATTTTGTAGACGGACTGAAGATGAGACATTAAAAATATCTCGAAACGTCTCCGGAGTCGAGAAGCATATGAAGGCTTTTTATTTGGCTGAACCTGCCCTATCAAAATCTATTACGTTCACAGCCACCAAATCTTATTTATATAAATATTTTCCCATGTATATAAATTTTCCATCTTGAATTCTAATATACTGTACTAGCCGCGACGCCCCTCTGGGATCCCCCGCCAGCTGACTCGGGCCCGCCTGTGGCGGACCCTAGCCTTTTCTTCTTAATAATGAAAAGTAAAATTATTATTATTCCATTCCAATCCAGTGCCTGCTTGAGGATTTGTTTACATTCATGGAATACACAAATGAAAAGAATACATAAATATTTTTCTATACATTTCCAATGGGTGAAATCGTAACTTTAAGAATTAATAACTCAAAAAGTTATAGGAATTTCGGGATGAAAATAATTTTTCTGTAATCCCGATAAGATGCTCTTTATGCATATAAAATTTCATTTCAAAATTCCAACGGGAAGTTGCCCTAAATAGAGCGTGACAGACAGACAGAGAGACGGACACTCCGCAATTATTATATATAGAAGATTGGCGGAAACTAAATATATCTCGACACAAATAATCTGTTATAGTTTGGAGGGAAAGTGGTGTAGGTTTTCCGTGAAACATATTTATAAGTAAAAATTATTTAGGATATGTGAGGTTTCACTAAGTTGTAAATGAAAGAAATATTGAATTTCTAACTCGATATATTTCGGGCTATTAACCCATCTTCAGGACATGTATGCACTCCTGAAGATGGGTTAATAGCCCGAAATATATCGAGTTAGAAATTCAATATTTCTTTCATTTACAACTTACAAGGAGAGTACACGGTTGACTCGTCACCGATTTTGATCTCCTTTTATATGGTGAATCTATACTGAAAAATATTTGTATTCTGATCGAACTTTTCGTCCAATGCGCCCTGTAACAATTTTTTTTTCTCCATCTGAAATTTTAAAATCTGAAAAGGACTGTTATAAGGCTCAAAGAAAAGCATATCAACAACAACAACAACTGATAGCGTAACGGGTAGAGGAGAGGATTAGTAATCCAGGGATCCCAAGTTCAAAACTTGGGTTGTCATTTTTTTTTTTGTTTTATGTTATTTATTATATAAAAAAATAAATATTATATTATATTATAAAAATATTTTACTTATATTTGCGACATATTTATTACATATTTATACAGAAAACAATGAATAATAAATCAATAAGATATATAAATGAATAATTCAGGGGCGTATATAAGGGGAAGGTCGAGGGGCCGAGGGCATATACCGTACATATATAGGAATATAGAGCCAATAATGGGTCTCGCCCCCCCCCCGAAATGTTTGCGCAACCCCATAGAGCGAAAATGTTGGCTCCACAAAAGAGGAAATGTTCCGCGAACGGCACATGAAGAAAATTTTGGTTTCGTTGGTGGCAAAAACTTTGCGTCTCTAAAAAAAAAAAGGTAATATTTTTTCGGACATATATACAATATATCTAATTGATTTATTATTCATTGTTTTCTGTATAAATATGTAATAAATATGTCGCAAATATAAATAAAATATTTTTATAATATAATATAATATTTATTTTTTATATAATAAATAATACAAAACAAAAAAAAAAAAAATGACAACCCAAGTTTTGAACTTGGGATCCCTGGATTACTAATCCTCTCCTCTACCCGTTACGCTATCAGTTGTTGTTGTTGATAAGCTTTTCTTTGAGCCTTATAACAATCCTTTTCAGATTTTAAAATTTCAGATGAGAAAAAAAAATTGTTACAGGGCGCATTGGACGAAAAGTTCGATCAGAATACAAATATTTTTCAGTATAGATTCACCAAATAAAAGGAGATCAAAATCGGTGACGAGTCAACCGTGTACTCTCCTTGTTAGTGAAACATCACATATCCTAAATAATTTTTATAAATAATCTGTTGTTACAAGCACAATGCACAACTTTCTTTTTACCAAAGATAAGAGTAAGTTGTGTGCTGTGCGATCAGTCACACCTGATTTTTTTATAAAAAAGGAGATGCCGAACAAACATACTTTGTTTATAATAATTTCTTTGAATTAAGTAAGAATTTATTTTATGACAATCTTTAAAAGGGCAAATCAAGTGTCTTTCTTGCATCGCTGTTTCTACTTAATCGGTCAAAGTTCATTCAGTCAGTTGATTTTTTACACTATACCTGTAACAAAATTAATTAGGCAAGAAATGAGGAGATTTCTGGTTCCTCTTCATGAATCGGGTTAAAAGTATATACCATAAAATTAGACCAATATTAAAGAAGATTTTCCAGATAACGGATTCAATCAAAAATGTATGCCTGTGTTTATCGTTTTTTTTACTTTCTCTTACCTATGTATATATGTAATATATATATAGAGAGAAAGTATTGGATTCATGTCAAAAATTCGATGTCGAGATTTTGATGGATCTTCACGTTTTGAGGTCCCCTGAATCCAAAAAAGTGGTTTTCGCGACATGGTCTGTCTGTGTGTGGGTGGGGTGGTGTGTGTGTGTGTGTGTGGGTGTGTGTGTGTGTGTTCAATTTTAAGCATGAAGGAATTGAGCTAGGAGGTTGAAATTTTATATTTAAGTTAAACACCCCCCGGGACCGGAAAAATAAGCTTTTAATCAAAATCGGCCAAAGAGTACTAGTACTTTACTGATGTACTTTTTCAGTTTTTTTCGATTTTCTCAAAATTTGCTCCAACGATTTTTTTTAAAATTCAAAATCAATTATTTTTTAGATGCTCTTTCAAATGTATATTCTCGTTTTGCCATTGAAATCTTCTGAAGACCACTTTACTCTTGTACTTCATAGGAAAGATAGGAGAAATGGTTGCCATGGTAACAAAATATAAATATTTTCCCATACTTATAAATTTTACATCTGAATTCAAATATTCCCTACTGCCGGGAACTAAATACATGCCGACACAAAAATCTGGTGTGACAAGCACAGTACACAACTTTCGATTACCGAAGGTAAGAGAAAGTTGTGTGCTGTGCGCCAGTCACACCAGATTTTTATTTTTATTTTTTGTATTTTAATTCCACCCCCCTTTAGGAATCTATATATATGATTCGTTAATGTCTGCCCGTCTGTCTATCATGCTCTATTCGGGCAACTTCCCGTTGAAATTTTGAAACGAAGTTTTTTATGCTTAAAGAAGACCTTCTAGAGATTACAGGGAAATTATTTTCATCCCGAAATTCCTATAACTTTTTGAGTTATTATTTTCTAAATTTACGATTTCTCCCATAGGAAATGTAGAGAAATATTTATGCATTCTTTCCATTTTTGTATTCTATGAATGTATGTAATCCTCAAACAGGCACTGGATTGGAATAGTAATGATAATTTTTTTCCGCCGCAGGCGGACTCGCGCTAGCTGATGGGGGTCAGGGGGACGAAGCCCACCTTTATTTTAGAAAATGATTATAATTTTGCTTTTCTTATTATCAACGTTTCGATTGTTTACTTCATCAGTTTAATAAATAGCCATGTATTTACATAATGGAATGCAGTAGCGGTCCAAGGAGGGTTAAAATTCCTGGTATAGGAGAGGTAGTGGCGCATTTAAGGTCATTATGATTTACAAGAACAAAGAGGGTGTTGTTAATAGTATTGCATTCATTTATTGCCTACTCTCTGCTAGCATTTCGGTGTCGATCGGGACCATCTTCAGAGCAATTGAAATAGAGCAAAAGAACAACAAATACATGATTACAAAATAGAAAGATTAAAATTAACATTTCAACTCAATACCTATACTGACAGTCCTTACGTTAAATATTCTTCCTAATTCAAATTAAAATTAATTCGATTTTGTGTTTAATGTTAGAGAAAGATTCTTCTTTAACGGGATTTAGTTTAGTTTAGTGTTTTTTTTTTTTTTTGCTGAAGCTCCCACACAGGGATAGAGTTGTCATTTCTTTTCCAAAGGTCATCAATAGGTCTGGTATTGAGATGGGAGGCTGTTAAGAATCGTCTGAATTTTTGATTAGCAGGTGGAGCCAGTTGAAATTATAGGGTGTATAAATAACAAAAATCTTCCAGTCTGTTTGTCTGTCCCTCATACCGGTTATCTTCCCTTTATTTGAAGTCTATTAACAAACCAAGCCCTCGTGCTAGTTGCTAGCTTGCTGGCCTCTATACCAAGGGTCGCTGGTTCGGATCCCAAGCAGTCCGATCATTTAATTTAAGCCATTTGGATGCCAAAAATCTTAAATAAATATGCCTGAACCCCCAATAGTTATATTCATAAAATATTGAGTATCATAAAGACTTATTTTTTTTACTTTCTCTTACCTCTATGTATGAATATATAGAGAGAAGTATTGGATTCATGTCAAAAATTCGATGTCGAGATTTTGATGGATATACACGTTTTGAGGTCCCCTGAGTCCAAAAAAGTGGTTTTCGCGATATGGTCTGGCTGTGTGTCTGTGAACAAAATATCTCAAGAACGGAAAGAGCTAGGAGATTGAAATTTTATATTTAAGTTTTATACTCTCCTGGACCGTGAAAATAAGCTTTTGAACAAAATACTTTACTGATGCTCTTTTTCAATTTTTTTCGATTTCCTCAAAATTCGCTCAAACTATTTTGATTAAAATTCAAAAATCAATTAATTTTTAAATGCTCTTTAAATTGCTTTCAAAATTGTTTGAAGCATACTTTACTTTTTGTACTTCATAGGAAAGAGAAGAAATGGTTCCTATGGTAACAAAAAATAAATATTTTCCCATACTTATAAATTTTACATCTTGAATTTCAATATATATATCGATGACAACTACTTATAGAACTCAACTTTCGATTACCGAATGTAAGAGAAAGTTGCGTGCTGTGCGTGACTGTGTGTCACAACAGATTTTTTTTAGTATGCGAGTCTCAAACCCATCTTTTCAAACTCAAAAAAAATTTTATAAATTCAAATCGAAATTTAATTTCAATTATAAATTCAACTTTGAATTGTTACGTCCCACTTCCAGGCCAGACCCCTAACGCGTTACGTAATATGTAGACGACCCCTATAGTGTTTATTGTGCAGCCAATAAATTAAATAAATTGTTAACCGTCGACGTTTCGGTGGTAAATCACGTATTGTTAAAATACCGTTAATCTTGTATTTTAACAATTAATAGAGACAAAATAAAAAATAAAAATATTTTGGGGCCCATGCCGGCGGCTCGGGGCCTGGGGTGACCCCCCCCTCCCCCATGATATTGACAGTGATTGATGATAGTTCAGTGAATGTGTGTGTTTACTCACATCCCCAATGATTGGGCCAAATCCTGTCCATAATTCTATCCTCTTCCAATCGCCAATTTTCACGTCCTGGAGTTGGACTCGGTGTCTCCGGTGCTGCAATACCAACACCAACACCAACACCACCAGTAACAACATGTTCATCATCAAATTCAATAACACAATCCCTTCTTCGTGACGTTGTTGTTGTCCCACCGCCACTACTACTAGCCGGCATTTTAATAATATACAACACAAGTTATCTGCTGACATCACAAAAACACAACTGTGTTCGCGTCTTCAACTTTACCGGATCGTTTCCTCCCCTCCTCTTCTTCTTCGTTTCCTTCTTCCTCCTCCCCCTCCCCCTATCTCTCTCTCTCTCTCTCCCTACTTATTCTTTTCATCGTCATCGTTGTTGCCTTTTAGATTACCTGTGTGTACTACTATACTATTTTTTTTTCTGTTTAACTTAATCGCCTATACGACACAATTTCTCTCTCTCTCTCTCTCTCATTTATTATTATTACTTTCTCTTACCTATGTATATATGTAATATATATATAGAGAGAAAGTATTGGATTCATGTCAAAAATTCGATGTCGAGATTTTGATGGATCTTCACGTTTTGAGGTCCCCTGAATCCAAAAAAGTGGTTTTCGCGACATGGTCTGTCTGTCTGTCTGTGTGTCTGTGTGTGTGTCTGTGAACAAAATATCTCAAGAACGAAAAGAGCTAGGAAGTTGAAATTTTATATTTAAGTTAGGCACCCCCATGGGACGTGACACGAAGCTTTTTGAACAAAATCGACCAAAAAGTACTAGCACTTTACTGATTCACTTTTTCAGTTTTTTTCGATTTTCTCAAAATTTGCTCCAACGATTTTTTTTAAAATTCAAAAATCAATTATTTTTTAGATTCTCTATAAAATGTATATTCTCATTTTGTGATTGAAATCTTCTGAAGACCACTTTACTCTTGTACTCCATAGAAAAGATAGGAGAAATGGTTGCCATGGTAACAAAATATAAATATTTTCCCATACTTATAAATTTTACATCTTGAATTCAATTGTACCCTACTGTCGGAAACTAAATACATGTCGACACAAAAAATCTGGTGTGACAAGCACAGTACACAACTTTCGATTACCGAAGGTAAGAGAAAGTTGTGTGCTGTGCGCCAGTCACACCAGATTTTTTTTAAAGCGTGATCAATAAATCAAAATTCGATTTTACAGAAACCGCTAGCTTAAGTCTTAAAGGCCATTTATTTGTTTGTTTTTGTTGACAAGCAAGTGAATGGATGTTGTAGCTATTTGTTTTTGTCAATTTCTTCTCTCTTTCTTTCTCTCAGCTGTCACACACACATTTTATGCGAATTTGATAAAATAACAATCTGTCAGCTAACTAGGGTGTTTTATTTATTTATTTAAGGTCTTTTTCGGCATCGCAGGCTATATTTATTTCCATTTCAACATCTGACCCCTGTATGACTTTCTCTTACGTTTGTATATGGACCCCTCTTATGCATTAGTGTGTCAAGCGCCACAATGTCGTGCACGGAATATTGTTTCAAATGCTATAATTAATAATATTTTTTTATGAAATATGTCCTAAAAAAAAAATTTATATTTAATGTAAAAGCTTAAAATTATTTTTACAATATTACAATGCAGAATTTTCATTTTGCATTTATGCGTCAAGTGCAAGACATCGTAAACAACTATACGTTTGAGATATTAATTGCTGCGTTTAAGTGTTTTCAATTATGAACACCAGCATAACTATTGTTTAGTAGGATTTAATTTATTTCAAATTTATATACAATATTATATTCTAGTTGTTGAAATTTAATACAAGTATTTCATAACCCACAAAAATTTTCTCTCAATTGGTAGATGTCAAAATTTAATTTTTTGATATAATTCCTGATAATGAAGATGAGGATCAATGCGATTTCGAAAAGACAACAAAATAAATAATATTAAGTCGATTTCATTATAACTTTGATTTACGGTTTCAAGGGCGGTCCTAGCCTTACATTTGGGGAGGAGGGGGTCGCTGTTTTTTTTTTTTTTTAATAAAAAACATACACACTTTTTTGTCCTTCACACTCACACTTACAGATTTTGGTGCCCAGTGTTCAGCGTAGTTGGTAGCGCGCTTCCTTGTGTCTTGTATACCAAAGGACGGGGGTTCGGATCCCAGGCAGTCCGATGGAAATTTATTTAAATTATTTGGATACCAAATAGTATAAATAAATGGGCCTGGACCCCAATAAATATATACTAATCAAATATGAGTATCGTTTAAGTCTTAAATCGCCTAAGTTGCCGAAAAGATTGTGTGAATGGGAGAGTGAGCGGGAAAAAAAAAGTCTGTGTTAAAAAAAAAAGATTTTGGGAGGGTCACGACCCCCTTGACCCTCCCCCCTGGGACCGCCTTTGTACGGTGTCCATGTTATTATTCAGGAATTAATTGATGAGAACTTTCACTTTGTATTTAATTTTAAAATATTAATATGGCTACTATTTAATACTTAATAATGTAATTTTGATAAAAAGTTTCTATGCTATTAGTATTAAATATAACCATAAATGAACTTTAATAATATCTCCGTTTTAATTTTTTTTTGAATTATAAGCCTAAAATTATTTTATTATTATAAATAGTGCATAGATTAATTTGCAATTATGTGTCAAGAGACTGAAGCATTTTTACAAATATATATTGGACTGGTTAGAGAATCTTGCAAAAATAATTTTTTATATTTTATTGTTTTTCTCTAAATTAGTCGTATTTTTAGAGATAATTTATGAATATCTGCCAAAATAGAGTATTTACTTGCACAATTGACAAAAAATGATGTATAATCTAATCAAAACGATTTAAATCAGAAAAACTTTAATGTTAATTTTCTCAAATCTCGGTATCTGGCGCTTGACACACAATTGCGTAACAAGGTCCATATATGATATAAAAAACTGGTGTGACAAGCACAGAACACAACTTTTGATTAACGAAGCTAAGAGACCAATCACACCAGATTTTTTTTTTTTTTTTTTTAAACATTCACACTTTTTTTCTCATTCACACTCACTTTCACACAGTCTTTTCGGCAACTGAGGCCATATAAGACTTTTTACGATAATCAGTATGTTTTAATATATCAATTGGGGGGTCCAAGGTATTTTTATTTAAGTCATTTGGTATCCAAATGCCTTAAATAAAATTATCGGACTGCCTGGGGTCCGAACCCGAGACGTTCGGTATAGAAGGTAGGCACTTTTTTTTTTTTTTTTTTTTAACATTCACACTTTTTTCTCATTCACACTCACACTCACACACACATTCATACAGTCTTTTCGGCAACTTAGGCCATTTAAGACTTTGGCGATAACCGTTGTAATATATATTATCTATTGTGGGTTGAGGCATTTCTATTTAAGCCATCTGGTATCCAAATGGCTTAAATAAAATCATCGGACTGCCTGGGTCCGAACCCGCGACGTTTGGTATAGGAGGTAGGCACTCTACCTACTACGCCACACCCGGGGGCACACCAGATTTTTGATTATGTAGTTATTAGATTTTCTTAATTTTAAAAATTCATAAAAATATTTGCATTAAAATTTATGCAATGATTTATGGCTACGGAATGTAATCGAAAACAAAAAAAATTTTTTTATATTCAAGTTAAGAAGCAACACGCCGCTCTATAAAATCTCTTCTCTCTCTCTAGACATATAAGGAGAGACGCATTTAATGCAAATTCCTTAAAAGTCAATATATTAATGGAGAGAGAGAGAGAGACATAGGCAATTTGCAAAATGTTTTTGACATGTACGTGCTAAAAAATCTCCTGCAGTTTTTTTATTAAATAAATTCTAAGTGCTCTTGGCTCTTGGATTAGCTGATAAGAAAGAGAGAGAGAGAGGAGAGAATAGGCTAGAATATACTGTATTTTTATTCATTTCTCGTACCTATATATGTAATATATATAGAGAAAGTAGGCTCTATTCTATTAGGATTCATGTGAAAAAATTCGATGTCGAGATTTTGATGGATATACACGTTTTGAAGTTCCTGAATCCAAAAAAGTGGGTCCGCAAATTGGTCTGTGAACAAAATATCTCAAGAACGAAAACAGTTATGAGGTTAAAATTTTATATTTAAGTTAGGTACTACCCATGGGATGTGACACGAAGCTTTTGAACAAAAACGGTCAAAGAGTACTAGTACTTTACTGATGCACTTTTTCAGTTTTTTTTTTTCGATTTTCTCAAAAGTCGTTCTAACTATTTTGATTAAAATTCAAAAAATTAACTTAATTTTTAGATGCTCTTTAAAATGTATATTCTCATTTTGCCCTCAAAATTGTTTGAAGCACACTTTACTCTTGTACTTTATAGAAAAGATACGAGAAATGCTTGTCATGGTAACAAAATAAAAATATTTTCCCATATCTAACAAGTAGATTTCAAACTGTGGGAACTAAATAGGCCCATATGTCGACACAAAAAATCTGTTGTGACAAGCACAGAACACAACTTTCAATTACTTAAGGTAAGAGAAAGTTTTGTGCTGAAGCGACCAGTCACACCTGATTTTTTTATAAGTAGTACCTTATTTTCTTGGAGTAGTAAATTATGATTTTAATTATTTTAATTAATATTGCTCCATCACTCCTCATTTAAAATCTTGGTGCCATCCCCCCCCCCCCCCGCCCGATTAAATTATGAAACGAAAGGTGAAACCTGAACCATACGGTTAGTAAGAAATGAACTATGAATTATTATAAGAGAAGGCAGGGACCATTAGTGGACGAAAGAAGGAAATAAAAGAGTGATTTCGTTTATTATTTATGCTAATTAAGCAGCCAGGCTGGGTAGAGGAAGATTGTAATTGAGTCACTCACTCACCCACTGGTTAGCAGAATAAATTAATTTCATGCAAGCTTGTTGGTTGTCTAATCTCTTAGGCGTTTGCAACACAAACCGTTTATACTCGTATACCTAATCCCGTTCTTATTTTTTTCTTTCCTTACATTCTCTTACCCTATATAGGAAATATATAAGGAGAGAAAGTATTGCGATCATGTCAAAAATTCGATGTCGAGATTTTGATGGATATACATGTTTAGAGAATACTTGAGTCCAAAAATGCTGTTCAGATCACGACTAACAGAACAAAACAATTTCATTCTTCCTTTGTCCCCATGACCTCCCGTGATTGGAACAAGCTCCCTGCGTCTATCTTCCCCAAAACCTACAATCTTCAGACTTTCAAGTCTAACCTCAACAGGCATCTTCTCAGTTCCCGCAGTTGAGTTTCCCCTTTATGCTTCTCCTTTTGTTTTATTTTCTTCCTGGCTGCATGTGACTATTGGTCATTTTAGGTCTTCGGACCTTATGCACCCATTCCAAAAAAAAAAAAAAAAAAAAATGGGTCGCGCAAATTGGACTGTGTGTGGACATATGAAGGAAATAAGCCTCGAGGTTGAAATTTTATTTTTAAATTAGACATCTTCCGTATTCATGAAAATAAGCTTTTTAACAAAATCGGCCAAAAAGTACTAGTACTTTATTGATGAACTTTTTCAGTTTTTTGCGATTTTCTCGAAATTCGCTACAACGATTTTGTTTAAAATTCATAAATCAACTATTTTTTAGATGCTTTTTCAAAAGTAAATCAGTGAAATTTTTCGTGAAAATTGTTTTAAGTACACTTTACTGATGTGGAAGCATTCGTAGCTCAGCGCCATCTATGAATCGCGTGATCAAGTTTGAAACTAAAGTGCTATGGGAAATTAAATATATCTCGACACAAAAATCTGGTGTCAACCACTGCACACAACTTTTTCTTCGGTAAGTTGTGCACCGTGCTGTCACACCAGATTTTTTCATACTTTTCTTCAATTTTCAAAACTTTAGACAAAGCTACAGATTTCCCTGCTGGACCGATTAGGATGAAATTTAAAATACAGATAGATACTATCGAAAACCCGATACCTTTGATATAAAATTTCATTTTGGATCAAAAATGACATTTTGAGAATTTCAAATTTGTCTTATCTTTAACATGAAGAAAAGACAATTCTATTTTGCACCAAGATGACGTCATGTATGAGCAAATCTATTAATATTAGTTTAAATAGAAGAATTTCGATGGCTGAGTGGTAATTATTAGGATTAGGAAGATGTATGGCAGCCAGCAAGTGATAAAGAAACTATTTGATTATCGCAGACGTTTCGGGATAACGTCGATTCCATCTTCAGGACGATAAAATGTTATTGTTGATTAGATAGATGCAATTTTGGTCCATACAAATATACATTCTTATATTTGCATATACCATATGAGAATTGTATATTTGTATGAACCAAAATTGCATCTATCTAAGCAACAATATCGTCCTGAAAATGGAATCGACGTGATCCCGAAACGTCGACGATAACCAAATAGTTTCTTTATCGCTTGCTGGCTGGCATACATCTTCCTATTCCTAATATTAATATTAGTAATTTTCATCCCGTTTAGAATGGATTTTTTTAGGATAAACCATTCAGTGATGATATAAGTGCTACCAATATAAAAAAGATAAAAATCCTAAAATGTGATCAAATCCTATGTTTATTGTTTCGAATGAATAACAAACATGTATTTAGATTGTATCGACGGTGCTCTGCCACCCTACCCGGGGGGAAGGAAAGAAGAAGTTCCTTTAATTCATTTCTAAATTACAGGAAGTTGCCCAAAAGCGTGAGAGACAGACCGACGGACTGACAATAGCGTATTAGGCTATATATTAAATTTAGTGAAATTATTTTCTAATGAATGCTGAATTCAGAGGTATATTAGAACAAGAGGATGACGTCATGGCGTAATTTCTTCTTTTTTTTTTATTTAGTCCGAATTAATTAAGAATCAGAAACAGGTTGTGTGTGTCTTTTTTTTTTCTTTAAGGCCATTTCCTTTAAAATTATTATTACTATTAGTTCCAATCGATTAACCAGCGACACGTGGTAATTTTTTTTTTTTTTTTTTTTACTTGGATGGAATTTAGAAAGAGAGCGAATTTAATATCTATAATTTATAGAGTAATGTTGTTGATTTAATTGACTTTTTTTTAACGTTGCAGAAAATTTACCTACCTAATCAAAATACTTGGAATTTTACGTTATACTAATGAACAAATTTATTGATTTTTCTTTACCTTTGAGTTCACTGAAAAGTTACAATTTTTAACTGAAATCAGTGGCAAATCTTGTTTCAGACCTTTTTGCTTTCTCTTACCTATATATAAGAAGAAAATGTTTTATTGGGCTCTGAGTAGATTTATAGTGCATTAATGTATTCATATTTTAAAGTTTGATTGTGCATCAACATCCGGGCCCTAGTGATGCGCTAAGGTAGCTTGATCTCTTGTGATTTTTTTTTTTTTTTTTTTAACACTCACACTTTTTTCTCATTCACATTGTCTTTTCGGCAACTCAGGCCATATAAGACTTTTTAACGATAACCGTTGTATTAATAATTATATATGGGGCATTCCACGCCAACTCGACCACTTTTGAACCCGACCATTTTTGATTTGGCTGAAACTTTGTCATCTTTTTTGTACCCTATTGAAAACGTGTCTGAGAATTTTTTCAGATTTTTCGACCCAGCCAAAAAAAAGTTATAGCATTTTCAAAAACATCGATTTTTTTTTCAAATAACCGTAAAACTGTCAAAAATTAACTTATCGGGACGATTTTTTTTTTTGAAATTTTTGTCTTTAAATGTACTTTTCAGAAATAAATATGACAAAATTTTACAGATTCATCTTGAACGTTTTTTTTTTGTTGTTTTCGGAAAAAAAAAACAAAAATTTCGGGATGAATGACACTTTTTTTTTAATTTTTTTTTTTATAAAAAACTTTGATTTTTTCTACAAATGCTCTGAAAATTTCAGAGTGGGATTATTTCGCGTTCTATTTTTTTTTCTCCGCTTATTTATCATGACGTTGCTCTTAAGGCTCAACAGACAGAACGCGAAATTCGCGGCGCTCAGGCTACGCGCGCATTTCGCGGCGAAAGGCGTTTTTGCTAAGCCACACGGGAAGCGTAACGCCGCGTAAGTTCGCCCCCTGTGTGACGGGGATGATACAGTCTTGCCTTATACAACATTTCGCGCTCCTTTCGCGGCGTTGAAAAACGCCAAGCGACGCGAATTTCGCGTTCTGTCTGTTTGAGCCTTGCTCTTACATTCTTCCAGGACTGTCCGAGATTCTATAAAATTAAAGAAAAAATAATAATAAATATAGTTTTTTTTTTTTTTTTAAAACATTCACACTTTTTTTCTCATTCACACTCACACTCACACACACATTCACACTGTCTTTTCGGCAGCTCAGGCCATATAAGACATTTACGATAACCGTTATTTATGTAATATATATATATTAGGGTCCAGGCATTCTTATTTAAGCCATTTGGTATCCAATTGGCTTAAATAAAATCATCGGACTGCCTGGGGTCCGAACCCGCGACTTTTGGTATACGAGCTTAGCACGCTAACCTCTACATTAAGCCCCGAGGGCCTTTCTTGTGATATATTAAACAATTTTTCAATCTCCGATAATTTCCGAGTTATGAATAACTCAATTTCACCTCTCACAGGTCAGTGTGATATTTCACTTCTTTCTCTTTGCTATTTGATACCTACTTGTTATTCTCAACTTTTTTTTTTTTAAATATAGTTAGAACATTGGCAGACTAGAGAAGAATGGATTTATTTATTTCTTATGCAAGTCATTTAATCTTGCTTTGATTGTGAAGACCAGCTGACGTCCACCATCTGGCTATCAATTAATATAGGAGCCTAGCTAGAAATTAACCTACTAACTGCGATTTCGAAGGGGGCGGGGCAATTTAAATAATTAAAATTACCCTTGCTTTTGTGATTAGCGATTTATTTTATCCTTTTTTTTTTTTTTTACTTTCTCTTTGCTTTGTTGTTTCATTCAATTTTTTTCTTTTATGCTTGACTTTAAGGGGACAATTCAATTGGTACTTAATCAAATTTTCCTTCTTTCAGCAAATCGTTTATTTTGATTTTTTCGTTTTACATAATTCTTGAATAGTCGTTTAGAACAGAGGTAAAGGTGTCATTTTTTTGGTAGTTATTTTTAAATTAGGCCTACTTGAAAAATAAAAGACAGAAAAATCTGATGTGACTGGTCGCAAAGCACGCAACTTTCTCTTACCTTCGGTATTCGAATTTTGTGTTCTATGCTTTTCACACCAGATTTTTTTGTGTCGACATGTTTTATTTCTCACAGTATGGCACATTTTTTTTTATTTTTTAAACACTCACACTGTTTTTGTCATTCACACTTAAATTGACACACACACATACACAGTCTTTTCGGCAAATTAGGCCATATAAAACTTTAAACGATAACCGTTTTTATGAAAATATATATATTGGGATCCAGGCATTCTTATTTAAGTCATTTGGTATCCAAATAAATTCATCGGACTGCCTGGGATCCGAACCTGCGACTTGGTATACGAGGTTAGCCCGCCAACCTCTACACAAAGCTCCGAGGGCCTATGGCACATTTGAATTCAAGATGTAAAATTTATAAACAGAAAAATATTTATATTTTGTTACCATGGCAGCCATTTCACCTATCTTTCCTATAAAGTACAAGAGTAAAGTGGTCTTCATAAAATAATTGATTTTTGAATTTTAATCAAAATCGTTGGAGCGAATCTTGAGAAAATCGAAAAAAAAAAAAAAAAAAACTGAAAGATTGCATCAGTAAAGTACTAGTACTCTTTGACCGTTTTTGTTCAAAAGCTTCGTGTCACGTCCCATGGGGGTACCTTATTTAAATTATAAAATTTCAATCTCGTAGCTCTTTTCGTTCTTGAGATATTTTGTTCACAGACACACAGACAGACCATGTCGCGAAAACCACTTTTTTGGATTCAGGGGACCTCAAAACGTGAAGATCCATCAAAATCTCGACATCGAATTTTCGACATGAATCCAGTACTTTATATACTGTATATACAGTATGTATATTAACATATACATATAGGTAAGAGAAAGTAAAAAACATATTCGGTTTTTGGGGAAAACTCGGTTTCTCGGTTTTTGAAAATATAGCCTAAAACCGGTTAACCGGTTTCGGTTTCCACCGGGGTCCAAACCCTAAATGACTCTCTATCTCGACTTATGAAAAATCAAATTAATTCTAATAAATAGGGCTCGGATTTCGCCCTATTTGCCTTTTTTTAATTTATAGCTTAAAATTTAGGCCAATATGATATGTATACGTTTCATGAAATTCTGAATAAAATAAGAGGCATTTGTTAGTGCCTATAATGCCGATTTTTGGGTCTTAGTGCCTATTTCATCTATAAATGCCTTTTTTAGTGCCTATTTTAAGTTATAATAGCCAATTTCTGCTTTTTTTTGAAATTTCATAATAAATTCATTTTATATCACAAATCCGGAGAAAAATTACAAAAAAAAAAAATCGCACGAAATTGGAATACCAAAAAAAAAAAAAAAAAAAAGGTCGAACGAAAAACGGTGTCTCAGTTGAGCTTCACCCCTCATTCAGCCAACTCTGTGCAAAGGAGGTAGTTGATTTATCTTTGTTTCCAAAATCCCTCAGAGGGGGAGCCCCCTTCTTATTTCCACCCCTTTTCGTTAATTATAGGGCCATGAATCAAATTTGGAGGGTTGAAAAGGAATATTTTGGCCTTAACATTTCTTCAGAATGTCTAGAGAAGTGAAAAGTTAAAAAACATTAACATTTGGATCCAAGGGGGGATGTGGGGGGAGGATTTTGTCCCTTAAAATGCAAAAAAATCATTAAAAATGATCGATTTTTTCACGATTTTTTCACTGATTTTCTACATATTCCAGCTGACAGACCCACCTCACCCTTCCTTAAACATCCCTGAACTAAAAAAATATATAGGATAAAGCGGGTGGGGTGTAAGCGATTCCGAAGCCCTTACAAGAAGATGGAAGATTCACAGCCACTCGCTGCACAGTTGGTCAAATTGGCAAATATGCGGCTATAACTTTCATTTTTTTAGGCTGATCTTTACAAATTTAAAGTTAAATATACGGTTTCTTTTTCTAATAAATAAATAAATACATTAAATAACACTTGAATGTATTTAATTTATTAGAGGTGAGTTTTAAGGGTGGATAAATGAAGTGAGTCTTTTAATAGTTATTTCAATTTCGAATTTATTCCCAACGGAATAAAACCCCGTTAGTTTGCAAGTGAAAAGAATTTTTTTAAATAGAGAATTTTATTTCTTGGTCGCTCAGAGAGCAATGCTATCTTTCTATGCCGACTTGCTTGCTGCCTACCTGCCAGGCTGTATTTGAGTCGAGCCATGATCATTCGGTTTCTCTTTCTCTCTCTCTCTCTCGCGTGTGTTTAGTTTCTTTTATATTATGTTGTGATTTGTGCAAATAAGACATTCATCCACCAAACTCCCCACCTGGTCATCTTATTATTAAGGTAATGAATATTTTCACATCTCATTTGCATAAACAATTAAAGTAATTTTCTATTTTATTTTTCTCTCTTATAATATACTGATAAAATTATCCATTTTTTTTTAAATATAACTCTATGATGAATTCGTGTACCCCAGAGGGAGGGTGAGAAAGGGTGTCAATCACCCCTTCTAATAAACAAAATAGTTTTTTTCTTTAAAAATGAAAATGAAAATAGAAAATTATTTTTTTTGTAAATTTTTTACATTTACGCAATGATTTCTTTCCCCCTCCCTCCCCCCCCCTCCCCCCCCTAACAGAGAATTTATTTTCCCCTATAATATTTAATAAGAAATTATTATTAAATAATTGAAAATATAAATTCTTAAACTTTTATCTCTCGTCAGTGGCCTTGTAATAAGGGAGATTTTTGGAGGTGGAATTTTCTTTTCACTGTCTGAACCTGCTTCATTTTCTTAAGCAGTTTCTCCACTCGCCTCCCCTAATTATAAGTGTAAAAATTCAGATGATTTTTTTTTTTAATTTGCTTACGTTTCTGTGTCGTAACATGCCACAAGCCTGTAAATCCGTTCTTCGTTTCATGAATATATTTCCTTTGTTTGTAGCTTTAGATATAATTCGATCCCCCTCGGCTCACGCATCCCCTTATAGATATTCATTAATTCACATTCAATTATAAAAATGAAGAGCATTTGTTTTTCTCAATAAAGTCTTTTAGAATTTTATATAAAAATTAATTTTATTTCTGTTTGTTCAAAGGCCACCCCCTCCCTCCCAAGTTATTTTCCCACTCTACAAATTTTCTTAAGACTTGCAATTTTTTGCCCCTTGAGTAAAGGGTAGTCAACCCCATGTACATTTTTCTTTAAATAAATTTAGTTTTTATAAATGTCATATTTTTCCCGATTTATTTACAAAAGCGTAACTTTATATTTCACAGATTATAATTTTTATTCAAACTTTGACAAGAAGTAATTTCTACCCCTTTAGATAAAATATGGAAATATTGAAGGACATAGAAGAATCCGTATATTTAACTTTAAATTTGTAAAGATCAGCCCAAAAAAATGAAAGTTAGCCGCATATTTGCCAATTTGACCAACTGACCTGTGAATCTTCCATCTTCTTGCAAGGGCTTCGGAATCGCTCACACCCCATCTCGCTTTATCCTATATATTTTTTTTTAGTTGAGGGATGTTTAAGGAAGGGTGAGGTGGGTCTGTCAGCTCGAATATGTAGAAAAATTGTGAAAAAATAAGAAAAAAATCGATCATTTTTAATGATTTTTTTGCATTTTAAGGGACAAAATCCTCCCCCCACATCCCCCCTTGGATCCAAATGTTAATGTTTTTTTAACTTTTCATTTCTCTAGACCTTCTGAAGAAATGTGAAGGCCAAAATATTCCTTTTCATCCCTCCAAATTTGATTCATGGCCCTATAATTAACGAAAAGGGGTGGAAATAAGTAGGGGGCTACCCTCCCGAAAACGGTACGTGGTGGGGGAAAACGGAGGCCATATTTGGATTCAGGAGGTCATTTTACTTAAGAATCTGAAGGAATTTTCTCGGGGCCAGAAAAAGTTTCATCTCTCAAATAAAAACACAATCCAAAAATTGATTCCCATAATTATTAGTAGAGACCGGACAAAAAAGCATAAAAAAATGGAAAAAAGTGCTTAAAAAGCATAAAAAACTTGAATAAAAAGTTGTTAAATAAGCATAAAAGTTGAAAAAAAGCATCTAATAAGCAATTTTACTCATACCAATGGCGTATACAATTTTTTTTAAATAAACTAAATTTATTCCGCCCCGCCCTGCGAAAAATTTTGTTTTTGCGGAACCAAATTTTTTCACCCTGCCGGAAAAAATTTTTTACAGGGCTATATTTTTTCGCACTGCGGGGTTTTTGGAAATTTTTTTTTTTTTTGGGGGGCGCGGGCCCTCTCCCCCCCCTTATATACGTCCCTGGTGTATGCATGTGCGAATGGGAAAAAAGTGTGTTTTATAATAAAAAAAAAAAAAAAAAAAATTACAAATATTCGTAAAATAAGTTCAAATAAGCCCGAAAGGGAAAAAAGCATGAAAACTCAAAAAAAAAGCAAAAAAAGCATAAAAAATGCAATCTCAATACACTTAGTTTTCCTAATTCGTATAGAAATTAAATATCAAATGGTTGCTTATAAAATTGAGCAATAAGCATTTTGCTTAAAATCCGGTCTCTAATTATTAGTTTACCTAATGGTGCGTTAATCTCCTGGAGGAGAGTGTACTCTTATTTAAAAATAATATGATATCGTTTTTAGGTCTACTTTGAACATTTTTTTAAATGATTTCGGCATTAATGTCCTTTTTAATTGAATAAAAGGGATATCTACATACAATGCAAGAGCTTTAACAATTGAACGGTACCGTATTTTATTTATTTCTTGGAAAGCCAGCAACATCAGAGCCAATTAAGAGGCGATGCAAGTCCAGATGCGAGGCTCACGTTTACAGAACGATTGAACTAAAAGAGAAATATTGAATTCTCCTATATTATTCTAGTGAATTCAAATAAACAAATAAAAATGCCATTGGATAAGGAAGAGAGGACTGCAAATACAGTGCTGTGCGTTAAATCACACCAGATTTTTCTTAAAAAAACACAATTTATTCCGCAATACAATTAATACAAACGGTGGCCGGGAAGAATCTTGAAGAGTTGCTATCAAGTTTGGATGACGTCACAAATTAACATGTTTAGTTTGACGTCAATAAAATAATTTGGAATTTCTTCATTAGAATTTCTAATCCCTGGGAGCTTATAATAAATTCAATCCAGTTTGAAGTTTTTTTTTTTTATAATTAATAGTTGGCGAAAATATTTTTTTATTTTTTTCACCTCTCTATTAGCAATTTTTTAATAAAATAAATCATTTTTCTAACAACCTACCGTATATTAAGATGTCTAAATTTGCGAGGCAATAGATCAAAACAGAAAAAAAAAACATTCTTTAAATTCTTTTCCTTCAAATAAAATATGCAGAGCTTTTTTTATATATTGGTCCTATACAGGGGCGCCGGAACGAATTTGAATCAGGGGGGGGCAAAAAAATTTTTTTAGAAAATTAAAATAATTTAATGTTTAAATAGTATAAAACAAAAACAAATCTACTATAAAACTTTAAAAATTTTAAATAAAATCACAATTTTTAAATAAAATTAAAATTTTAAAAAATTTGCTAGTGATTTTATCAAAAATTTTTGTAAAAAAATTTGGAAAAAAATGAATTTCTTACTCTTTTAATTTTTTTTAATTGAGAAGATTTTATTTTTCAAAAGTAAAAATATATCATTTTTAAAAATAAATGAAATAAAAGAAGAAATTTTGCCCCCCCTCTGCCCCCCCCCCCCTGTAGGCAATGTACCCTTGCCCCCCAGTTCCGGCGCCTATGGTCCTATAGTAAATATTTGAAAGAATTTTTATGTTGAGTGAATGGGAAATAGAAGGAGAATTTAGTTACACTATTTAATATTCACTCTTTTTCCTGATCTTCGAATTTTCTGGACGGAAATTCTGGTATGATTAGTCGCACAGAACACAACTTTCTCTTGCCTTCAGTAATAGAAAATCGAAAATTGTGTCCTGTACTTGTAGTCCAGTAACTTTATACATTACAGTATGCGTCAAATCCGGTAGTTCTGATTTTTTGCAGACTTGTGCCTAATGAATAATCCAAGTTTGTGATCTCGAGCGCCGAAATTTTTCAGTTCTTGGCCTCTACCCCTAGTTTATGTGTGCAAAATTTCAAAACAATTGAACAAATAGTTTTTGAGTTTTCGTTGACGAAAATAATTACCACACACACACACCCACACACACAGAGACATCATTCCAAAAACTACTTAAATGGATTCAGGGGACCTCAAAACTCATTTTGGTAGCTTCAGAAAAATTTCGATTTTTTTTATACCTGCCCAACCAACCTACGGGCAAAGTTAAAAAGTGCAAAGTTAGAAAAAAATGATAAACTTTGAAAAGCTTATGCCGGGGTTGCAAGAAAACAGTTCTGTAAATATTTAAAAGTCTGTTAGTAAACATCGCTTTGGGCTTTAAAATTATAGGCTGTTGCTAAAGCAACTTCAAAGGAACGGTTAACTATTCCCTACTGTTAAAATATATAGATAGATGCAAAACAATTGGGCCACCGAATATGACAGCTTTCTATGTAGTTGGCCATTTGACCGCAAGGGCGCATTGTCAAATTGTATAATTTATAATAGTACCAAAATTATAAAATAATTAAAAATAGCAATTATATTTATATTCTTTAAATTTTAATTGTTAATATTAGGTTACAAAACAAAAAAATGTTTAAATATTTAAATATCGTAAAATAAAAAATAATAAATACGTTGGTTGCTCTGGCTGTCAGATGTTAAATTATAAAGAAACTGGGAATCATACCTATAAAAAAAAGAAATAGTGATTTCATATATAACCCTCACTTTTTCTCTTCATTAGATGAATATCCTATATTAATTAATCAATATCGCTTAATACGTTTCAGAAACTAAAGAAAACTCAATTAAATTGATGTATTTATATCTTATATCGCTCTTGTGATAATATAGTCACCAAATTCTTTTTTATTTCAATGAAACAAATCAGGTTAGTGGATACTTTATAGTTTAAAGCTTCGAATTTCAACCTTTAGTTTAAATACAGTTTTTACGAACCAATCACCTTTAAATACGTTCTTGCAACCCAAAATTATTTACGGAAGGTTTAAACCACCAATAGCGTTTAACGAACCCGTTAAATACGTTCTTTAACCCGGCATTAATCTCGGAAACTATTGGGTCTACAGAGACAGTTCTAGTATCATATTGTAGCAAATTTAGTCTCCTTTAAAAACGTCCTAAGAAAGTTTTTTCAAAAACTAGTCCTTTAGGGTTATAATCGCAAAAATTTGAAAAAATACCGATTTTTTCGATTTTTGACAAAGTTGCGTTCGGCGCTCGAGATCACAAACTTGGATTATTCATTAGGCCAACATCATAAACAAGTCTGCAAAAAATCAGAACTACCGGATTTGACGCTATGCTTTCAGGCGACTATTGTCAGTACAGCAGATTTTTTTGTGTTGAGATATAGGCCTATTTAGTTTCTCCCGCCTATATAAACATGAAAAAATATTATTTATTTAAGGTTCATTCACTCACACACTCTCAGTCCATAATAACACACTGGTTCTAATAATTTCGTCAGTGAGTTTATTGCATTATTATTAATAATTTCTTTGGCCAATATGACCATGAGGAATAATATATTGACAATGGCTTGGCCCTGATGATGGTCCTATATGCGGCCGAAACGTTGGCCCTTTGCATTTAAATAAAATTGCAAAAAACAACTAGCTGCGTTCTTATTTTGTTAACATGACAATCATTTCTGCTATCTTTTCTTTAAAGTACAAGAGTAAAGTGATCTTCAGAAGATTTCAATGACAAAAAGAGAATATACATTTAAAAGAGCATCTAAAAAATAATTGATTTTTGAATTTTTCGTTTGGAAAGAATTTTGAGAAAATCAAAAAAAACTGAAAAAGTACATCAGAAAGGTTTTGGTACTCTTTGGTCGATTTTGATCAAATATGGCCTGGGACGTAATTTTATCATTTGATTAGCTAGATGCGAAAAGACTCGAAAGTCATAGTCAAATAACTTATCCAAAGGATAACTAGTTGATTAGAATTTAAGCAACCGGCTTTTAGAGGTATTATTAAAGATACATATGACTTTTACGTAGCCAATTAATTTACCAAACCTACCCGTTCTTGCCTTTTGAGATTATCAATATTGACATCTTTAACCTCTCGGCCACAGGGGGGGGGGAGTTTAAATTCACATCTCCGAAACAAAGAGAAATTAACACTTTTAAAAAAGAAATGTTCTTAATGAACTTGTGGTGATTTGTTTCTTAATTCATGACCACAACAACTACAACAACAACACGCGATTTATAAACATATGAATATTTATTTTTATTTTCATTTTCATTTATGAATATATTAAAACAAAAAAAAAAAAGAAAGCATCTCACAAAAATTTTTTTTGACCATCAAGATTAAGATAATGAATGATAAATAAAAAAAAAAATTCTTATTGTAATTTAAAGAATATTTATTACTTTCTAGCGAGAGAGGTAAATAATGCAATTTAGGAAAAATAATCTATTTCAAAAGTTATTATAAATAAATAAATAAAGTTCAACTAGTGATTAGAAGTGGCTGTAGACTTTGAATTGGGTATAGCCAAGGAATTAAATAAAAAACTTTTTTATTTAATTTTTAACCGTCAACTTTTCGGTTGCAGGAAGGTCCTGAGGAAGGTTGTGATTCGCGACCGAAACGTCGACGGTTAACAATTAAATAAAAGTTTTTTATCTAATTCCTTGGCCGCATAGTCTCCTATACCCAATAAATAAATAAATATTAAAAGGTCAAAATTTTGTTTTTCCAAAGGATGTGCATTAAATTTAGGGAATCTTATAACCTTTTATATATGTCATCAAATTAAAATATAATTAAATTTTTATTGTTACTAATAATTAAATAATAATTAATTATTAAATAAATATTTAGTAAGGTTCAACAATCAAAAATTTTATAATTAATTTTAAACCATTTATGGTCCCTCAGGCTTGCGCGTAGATGGTATGGCGCCTTGTATACCAAGGGTCGGGGGTCCGAATCCCAGTCAATCCGATGAATTTATTTAAGCCATTTGGATTCCAAATGGCTTTAATACTAAGTACAAGTATATTCATAATAACGATTATCGTATAAAGCTTATATGGCCTAAGTTGCCGAAAAGACTGTGTGAATCTGTGTGTGTGTGTGAATGTGAATGAGAGAAAACCATTTATGAATTTTCTATATTACTTTTTTATTTTAATAAATATTAATTTTAACAATTGCCCCTCAATGGCTAATTGCTGGGGAAATGGAATGGAAAAGAAAAACGAAATTAATAAATATTATGAATTAATTTATTTAAATCAAGGTATTTAAGTTAGGGGGTCCGGACCGAAACAAGATTTTCAACCAAAACCGAATATTCGGCTTCAACCTTAGTTACGGCCAAAACAGAAACAAAAACCGAAACTTGTATTTTCTATAAAAAAAATTTATATATTTTTTTCCTCCGTAAAAATAATTTTAGCTTTTTTTAGGGGGACAAAAATTTTTCCTCCTTAAAGTGCAAATCATTTGACCTTTTTTTTAAGACCTCAAGTTTCGGCGGGCCGAAAGTTTGGGCTACTTTTGGGCCAAAACAATGATTTTAGGCCGAAACAGGACAAAACCGAAACCAAAACCGAATATTCGGTCGGTTCCTAATTTTAAAAAGGAGTAATTAATTTTGATTATTTGATATTCTTACAGATGAAATTAATTATTAAAGAAAAGAGCGACAACAATGAAAATAAAAATAATTTATTTTCCTTTTCATTGCCCCAGGTGTGGGTAGGTAGCGTGCCTACCTCCTTAAAACGTCGCGGGTTCGGACCCAATTTAGTCGATGATTTGATTTAGCCATTTGGATAAAATAAAAATGCCTGAACTAATAAATAATATATATTACAACGGTTATCGTCAAAGTCTTAAATGACCTGAGTTGCCAAAAAAGACTGTGTGAATGTGTGTGTGAGTGTGAGGAGTGTGATGAGAAAAAAGTGTAAATGTTTAAAAAAAAAATTGTAGCAACCTCTTCCCATTTGAATAAATATTTAATTAACTTAATTAATTAACCGCCCTCGGGCTTGGCAAGTAGATGATAGCGTGCCTACCTACTAAACCGAACGTGGCGGGTTCGGACCCTAGTCAGTCCGATGATTTTATTTAAGCCATTCAGATACCAAACCCTTTTTATTTGAGAAAGAGCTGATGCAATGTGGCTAGTCGCACCAAATTTCCCTTCCTTTGTCTCATCTCCGTAGAGTCTTCATTCTACTTATGACCAATCAATCAATTACTCGTTAATAAATAAATAAATCAAACCCCAATCATGAAAAAAAAAGAATAAAGTCAATGTCAATTATATTGATAAATTAAAAAAATATTTCTGAACTTGTTTTGTCTTGAATCTAATACCAAAATTGAGTCATATAAATCGATCTATACATTTGAATCATTTACTTAATCAATTAGGGGTGTGCGGGGAAAGACGGGAAACTTAACGAATTACAAGTTGTATTCTGGGCTTGTCACACCAGTTTTTTTTTGTCTCGAAATATATTTAGTATTCGCCGTTATATTAAAAACCTGTTGTGACTGGTCGCACAGCACACAACTTTCTCCTACCCTTCGGCAAGGGAAAGTTGTATTCTGTGCTTGTCACACCAGATTTTTTGTGCCGACATATATTTAGCTTCCGACAGGACGTAACTGAATTCAGATGTAAATTTTTTTTTTTTTTTTTTTTTTTTTTTTTTAAACATTCACACTTTTTTCTCATTCACACTCACACTCACACACATTCACACAGTCTTTTCGGCAACTCAGGCCATTTAAGACTTTTAGACGATAACCGTTGTAATTAATATATATATTGGGGTTCAGGCATTTCTATTTAAGCCATCTGGTATTCAAATGGCTTAAATAAAATCATCGGACTGCCTGGGTTTGAACCCGCGACGTTTGGTATAGGAGATAGGCGCGCTACTTACTACGCCAAATTTGGGGGCATGTAAAATTTATAAGTATGGGAAAATATTTATATTTTGTTACCATGGGAATCATTTCTCCTATCTTTTCTATGGAGTACAAGAGTAAAGTGGTCTTCCAGAAGATTTACAATGGCAAAATGAGAATATACATTTCAAAGAGCATCTAAAAAAACAATTGATTTTTGAATTTTGGAAAAATCGAAAAAACTGAAAAAGTAAAAATCAGTACAGTACGGTAGTAGTAATCTTTGGCCGATTTTGTTCAAAAATGTCTTGTTACGTGCCAGGGGTACCTTACTTAAATATGTGGCTTATTTCGTTCTTGAGATATTTTATCCACAGACAGACCGAT
>JAKCPI010004375.1:0-10025 GCA_023213315.1 Euborellia annulipes | reverse complement strand
ACTCATTTGACGAAAACTGGTCTTGAAGGCAGCGTTGTTACGTCACGTCTGAAGTGAGCTTTGTTCCTTATCAGAAACCTAAAAAAAATAAAAGCAAACTAAATTTAATTATCTGATATTAATTAATTAAAGAAAATAATAAATATACTTGCAAATGACATGGCTTCACCGGGTCAGGAGAGATATGACCGAGCTTGGCCTGTTGGAGACAACAGCATTGGATAGGGGTTGGGGGGAGGGAGAATAAGATCCGCCGACCCCGCACCTCGGGAATAAACCTCCCTGGCGAGGACAGAAGAAGAAGAAGATGAATTGACAGCTGTATGTTAGGTTTCCATATTTAATTTTTGAATTTCATTTTTCAATTATTTTATTAACATTTTGATTATATTATTCACCAAATAAAAAGCAAACAACATCGTCAATGCTCTAAAACTTTAAAAATATGAAATAAAAGCTTTTAAGCTGTTTTTTAGGGGGGTTACAGTTTTATACATCGGCCTAGTTTTATCCGCGATAGTTTTATACATGTATAAAAACCGTATACTCGACGGGATTTGCCAACTCTGGCTGCTAGGTTGGCCCAGGGTTGGTCTTTTCATTTGATTCAGAATTGATTGCTAAGTTCATTTTATATCATGGCAGCTGAATGATTTCATGTCACGAATTTATGTTCCTTTTTTAGGGTTATAATCCCTGGTTATAATTGCTCTATTATCTTTTAATTTTTAAGCAAATTGAAACTGCCAAGTTGAGGGATTGAGTATTTTTAGAATGTCTTAATAAAAATACTCATCGCTTTTTTTATAATATACATATACATCTATCTATATACACAAGTATATCTATATGAAATAATCATTTTTATTTATTATCTTTTTAATATTTCATAAAATATGAATAAACTTATGTTTTTTTAAGGATGACGGGCAGAGGAAGAGGCAGAGGCCGAGGCTATCCGGGGGAATCCTTGGAGATTGCCAGGACCCGGGCATCAAATTAAACCAAAACCAAAACCAGGACAAGAAAAACAGAATCTAATGGAAAATGCTCAAAATAAATTTGAAAAAGCCCAGGCTCAAATGCAGGCCAATATCCAAAAACATATTCATAATGAATATGAATCATCATCAGAAGAGGAAGATCTTGAATCCGATAATATCATAAGTAAGCCTTTTTTTTATTATCTAATTAGTTTTTTCATTTTTGATAATTATTTTCGAGGGAATTTAAAGAAATCTTCTCTAGTATGTTAAGATGAAATTTGAAATGGGAAGCATACTTTGGTCTCTTAGACTAAGCAACTCATAATATTTATTATAAATCTAAGCATCAAAATCCCGAGCCGATTTTGTGTTTGTACCCAAATGGAATTTCACGTTCACTCTTTTGGCAAAATTAGCGAGACTCAGTTGGTGGTGGCCATTTGGCGTATCTAGAAATTTATTTGGAGGAAGGAGGATCCGGGATCCCCCGGAAATTTTAGGTTTTTATATTAATGAATGTAGAAGCATTTTTAGACTACTTGAACAATCCTGAAATATTTTAGAGTTGTTCTAAAACTCTAGATCAATCCAAATAGATGAGTCCCCCAGAACAATTGCATAAATTGGGGCATTTCATTTTATCCCTCGCACTAAGTTGTCCATATCTATTTTATTTTTACTTTCTCTTACCTATGTATATATGTAATATATATATAGAGAGAGAAAGTATTGGATTCATGTCAAAAATTCGATGTCGAGATTTTGATGGATCTTCACGTTTTGAGGTCCCCTGAATCCAAAAAGTGGTTTTCGCGACATGGTCTGTCTGTGTGTCTGTGAACAAGATATCTCAAGAACGAAAAGACTTAGGAGGTTGAAATTTTATATTTAAGTTAGGCACCCCCATGGGACGTGACACGAACCTTTTGAACAAAATCGACCAAAGAGTACTAGCACTTTACTGATTCACTTTTTCAGTTTTTTTCGATTTTCTCAAAATTTGCTCCAACGATTTTTTTAAAATTCATATATCAACTATTTTTTAGTTGCTCTTTAAAATGTATATTCTCATTTTGTGATTGAAATCTTCTGAAGACCACTTTACTCTTGTTCTCCATAGAAAAGATAGGAGAAATGGTTGCCATGGTAACAAAATATAAACATTTTGCCCTACTTATAAATTTTACATCTTGAATTCCATTGTACCCTACTGTCGGAAACTAAATACATGTCGACACAAAAAATCTGGTGTGACAAGCACAGTACACAACTTTCGATTACCGAAGGTAAGAGAAAGTTGTGTGCTGTGCGCCAGTCACACCAGATTTTTTAGCTTAAATATATTAAACCTTGGCTGTTTTCGTATAGACAGGAGAAGAAGGAGGCGCAGCCAAAAATAAAAGCCTCCGATTTAAAACAATTCAACGAGACGTTTTTGGGTGAATTTTATTTACTTCACACAAGTCCCGGAATTGGTCAATAGGCAATAACATATGTCCTGGCGAGTTTGGCACTTAATAAGTACGATGGCCCAACTCGCCGGGACATATGTTAGTGCCTATTGACAACTCCGGGACATTTGAAATTTTGAAGGACTGAAGATGGGTAAATAAAATTCACCCGAAACGTCTCGTTGAGCCTTCAAATCGGAGGCTTTATTTGGCTGCGCCTCCTGCTTACTCCTGTTTAATGAATTAAGTTTTAAAATAATTCGGTTGATTTGGGTATTTAATAATTGATTAGTAGTGGGGAAGTTGAAGAGCACGGAAAAATTTCTTTTTTTCCGAGATCATGAAAAAATTTAGTTTTTTTATTATACTCAATAAATTAAAAATATTTCAAAATTAAATATTTTTAAATAATTTGTTTTATATGCTTTATTATTTAAAAGAATTATTTAAAACTACGGTATTTATTAAATAAAAGAAGATTATTTTGCCCGACAAACAGGCTTCTTGTTCTCGTTATTCTATCAATATTTATTTTTGTTTAAAAAAAAAATAAAACAAATTTTACACACTATACTCAATTATTTTTTTATAAGAAGAGGGATTGGAAAAAAAGAATTGTATTTGACGGGTCTGAAGAAAGTAAAAACTTTCGGGGCGGGGACACCAAGCAAATACAGGGGGGAGGGGAGGAGGGGGCACGGGCCAAAAAAATTGACTCCACTGTATAGCTAACTTTTAATAGTTATATCATAATACTTTTATGAATAATGTAACTTGTGAGATTTAATTTTTTGTTTAATGCTGGAATATTCCACCAAAGCTTGCTTTGTATGGGAGAATAGGGGCGTCCGTCCGTCCACTTGCAAGGGATCGAACCCCTTAAGAAAGATCGTCTAATAGCAGAGCATTAGAGCTAGAATCGAATTTATTTATTTATTTAGTTGCTCTGAGTCTATTTAATTATTGCCTCTTTGCCAAAGCTTTGTCCGGGGAGGGCGAACCCCCTCATAAAATCTTTTCTTAAGGGGGTTCAGGAGCGACGTCTAAACGTACTATAAAAAAGTTGAGAGCTATTATAAGGATTTTTCAATGTGGTTTTTTTAATTGAGTTAAATTCATAAGAGATTATTGGGACATCGAGCTATAATTTGTTTAATCGCTTATTAAAAAAATTATCGTAATTAATTTTTTTGTTATCAAGCAAATACAAAAAAACAATCTGTCCCAATAATCTTTAATTTTTTTAAAATTTAAAAATGAATTTATTGTTATTATTAATCACATATTAATTAAGAAATTTTTAAAATAAGCTAGATGATTTATTCAAAAATCAACTGTCAATTAGTTCAACATTCTTGCAATAGATGGCAGGCTAGTCTAACAGACGATCACCTAATAGCCTATATTTATATATTTTTATGCTTTTATAAAAGATACATAATATATAATAACATTTATAAAGTATTTAGTGTTAAAAGATCAATGATGCATTAAATATTATTAGCTACCATGCTGACATCCTTGGCAAATTTTTTGAATTACTTGATTTTTTTGGGCATACTTTTTATGGCATAACGCCCTCTTGGCAGAAAAACATGCGTAACACCTTCGCTCCCGAGGGCCCTTAAATATTATTTATTTACATTTTTGGTAGGAGGACAAAGCGATTCAAGCATATTCCTGAGTTGAAAGTGCAGCCTCGAGGTTAAATCCTCTCATGGTGAAGAAATTATCCAGCTCTATTTGCGATACCTCCTCCCACCCAAAGTTTACTCCTCAGAGATACACTGACCGAACATGCCTTTTTGAACAACGATTTATTTAATTTGTGCCTAAATATTTCTATTTATTTTTTATATTGTCCTTTCTTCTTATTCTCAAAGAGAAATTGGGAACGAAAACGACTTGGGCAGAACTGGCAAGTTCCTTGAAGACGCCACTCCAGTCAGGAGCCGCCATTTGTTTGATTTGTATACAAACTGTCAAAAGGACTGATTCGGTTCGATTTCTTTTCTTTTTCTTTTCTTTGATTGGTTTGCATAAATTGAATCGTGTCCTTTTATAGATATGGAGTGCCTTGGATGCTTTTGTTTCTTCCATCTAAGCTGCATTCAAAGATGGGCCAAAGACAGCGTGACGCATCAGAAACAGGCACAGGAAGAGCATAATTACTTGAATCAAAAACATTCCGACTTCAAATGGCCTTGGTAAGCTTTTTGCTTTTAATAGGGCTATTGATGCAAGATAGAAATAGATAAATGCCACCATGCACAGCATCTCCCTCCTGTGGAAACTTCTTCGCAGCGGGTGATGGCGATTGCCAAGATTATAGAGTATTCGGATTACTCCTCTTATGGAATATATTTGCCGCTTTCGTCGTGGCTGGCGGACACGCGCTTCTAAATTCACTAGCTTTTTTGAGAATTTTGTCACTAGCCGTCACATTAGATTGGTTTTTAGGAGTTTGGAGTAACGCACAGTAAGAGACGTGACAGTAGAGTGACTTTTTTGTCCCTTTCTCTTACCTTATATGCCTATATGAAATATATGAAGAAAGTATTGGATTCATCAAAAATTCGATGTCGCGGGTTCGGACCCCAGGCAGTCCGATGATTTTATTTAAGCCATTTGAAATAGAAATAATTTCTTATCAAATATAACAAATACCTTTAGTTGTTACGTTTCAAGTTTTTGCGCCTTTTGGTCATTCTATTTTATTGTGGTGAGATCCACTGCGTACTTGAGGATTTGTTTATATTAAAATTTAATTTTAACGTCCAGGATTTGAACATGGAGGCCGATATCATAGTAAAAAACACCAGCGACACAGATCAAACACAATTAAGATTGGACAGCTCCAGGTTAAGGGGCCTCGAGAGCGAAGTGGTTACGCATGTTTTTCCCGATAAGATGGCGTTGTGTGTCTTAAAAAGTATGCCCAAAAAATTCAAAGATTTGCCAAGAGATATCAGAATGGTAGCTAATAATATTTAATGCATTTGGTTGATTTTCATTTGATCTTTTAACAATAAATACTTTATAAATGTTATTATATATTATGTATTTTATATAAAAGAATATAAATAGTATATAAAGCTAATAGGGGATCAGCTGTTAGACTACCCTGTCATCTTTTGCAAGAGTGCTTAACTATTTGGCACATAATTTTTAAATATCTATTATATAATTCGCTAATGTCCGTCTGTCTGTCTGTCACGCTCTATTTAGGCAACTTCCCCTTGGAATTTTGAAATAAAATTTTTTATTCATAAAGAGGGCCTTCTCGGGATTACAGAAAAATTATTTTCATCCCGGAAATTCCTATAACTTTTTGAGTTATTAATTCTTAAAGTTACGATTTCACCCATATGAAATGTATATTTTTATGTATTCTTTTCATTTGTGTATTCCATGAATGTAAACAAATACTCAAGCAGGCTCTGGATTGGAATGGAATAATAATAATAATTTTCTTTTCATAATTAAGAAGAAATATATCTGGATTCAAAAAAATATCTGGTGTATTGTGCGACCAGTCACACCAGTTTTTTTACTTATCAGTTCATTATTTCATTTCCTACGGCATCCTGCCTGGTCATCTTTTCAATAATGAAGAAGAAGAAATTATCTCGAGGCAGCATAACGTCATTTAATAATAAAAGATAAGTTGAAAAGTTTTGTCACTTTGTTGCTTATTATATTTATAATAAGAAGATCATGACAATATATAATATGGAGTCTTTTTTTAAGTCAACGTCCTCTCAAATCATATTTTACATTTTATTATTTAAGAGCATTACAAAAAAAAAAAAAAAAACGTTTTTTAATAGGATTTTATAATTAAAATAAAAAATGAAGAGGAGTTTATTTTTTTGTAATAGAAACCATGTTGAAATTTAATCGTCTTTTAATAGGCAAGAGAGAGAGAGAGAGAGAGAGAGATGGGATTAGAAGAAGCCTTACGCCTTTTAGCAAATTATAATTAATAACTTGTGGCTTGGCGGCTTTAGGGGCTGGCTATCGCCCTTACAGGGACAAAAATTTTTGCTTGAGTTTGTTCGGACTTATAAAGATTAAAAGTTAATTTTTTAAAATCTTATTAATCATTATTACATATTTTTAAAATAATTTTTTGAAGTAGATCTGACGAAGGGTTATCGTGTAATTAATTTAAAAAATATGGGGAATGACTTCCCCGAGACTTTCTCGTATATTCTTTTGGAATTACGTCTGGGTGTGTGTGTGTGTGAACACGATTGCTTAAAAACCAAAGCAGCTAGATCGATGAAATTTGGTATATGCTCCTTACACTAAAATTGTAGACTTCTATCAACTTTTGGAGTAAATACGTGACTTGGAAGTAGTACTTTACCTAATAAGTTTTTTCAGAAATTTCGAAATTTTCAATTTTTTTGTTATATTATGATAAAATACTCAATTTTAAAAGTTTTTATTCTTTGATATTTTCCCGAAAACTGAATAGTTTTTGAAATAATCAAAGAAGAAATAGAAAATATTCGTTAATTTTGGAAAGAAAAATCAAAACAAAATCATACAAGTGTCATTAAAAAACATGTATATATAAACAAATGAATTTGTGACACACACCCACACGTAATTCAAAAAGAATATACGAGAAAGTCTCGAGGGAAGTCATTCCCCATATTTCTCATTCAGACTCACACTCATACACACATACACACAGTCTTTTCGGCAACTTAGGCCATATAAGACTTTAAACGATAAACATATATAGCATTCTTATTTAAGCCATTTGGTATCCAATTGGCTTAAATAAAATCATCGGACTGCCTGGGGTCCGAACCCGCGACGTTTGGTATACGAGGTTAGCCCACCAAGCCGCGTGGGCTAAATTTGTTTATATATACATAGGCGCCGGAACTGGGGGGCACGGGTACATTGCCCCCCTGGCATCCTACAGGGGGGCAGGGGGGGGCAAAATTTCTTCTTTTATTTCATTTAGTTTTAAAAATGATATATTTTAAAATTTTTTTTATTTAAATTAAAAAAAAATTAAAAAAGTAAGAAATTTTTTTTATTTTATATAGACCTATTGTATTTCTAAATTCTAAATACATTTTATATGGAATTAAAATAATAAAATTTAGATAACATGAAAATTTGAGACTTTATGCCTTGGAAAAAAAAAAATTAAAATAAAGAAAATTAAAAATATTTATTTCCTTCAAATAGTAAATAACAAATCTACTATATAGCCTAAAAAAATTTTGATTAAATAATTTGCATATTGTTAAACTATATATTTGTAAAAGTTAAATATAAAGGACTACAGACTATTTAGTGTAGTTGATTAACAGTTATAAGAAGAAAAAAATGAAACGTCGATTTATTGATGATTATTTTTAAAAAAGAAACAGGTAAGAATGGCCGTAGGCCTACTCTTAAAAACTTATTTTTCTTCGCCAAAAATATACGTACCCTAAAAATTTAATAAAAAAATGAAAATTTCTTATTATATCTGGTTCTTTCGTAGGCTCTTTAGAAAAAGGAAGCATTAGCACGGGTAGTCCTTTGCACCATGAGCATCGCCCTAGTACCAGCAGTAACATTTCTTCCACAAACACTCATAGGTATTAATATAATAATTTCAAAAAATGAGTCATTATGCTTGTTTATTGTTTTGTTGCCTTGCTCAGAGATCGGAAATTCAATTAAATAATTTATTCATTTATTTAACAGAAAACATCGCCGATGATCCATCTGCTCCTGTAAAGAGTGTTTCTTTTGCTTTTACTAAAAACACACACGAAAAGATATGCTCTTTAAACGAACCGTATCAACCTTTGGATATTCCTCCATGGACCCAATCTGGACGTAATCATAATTTTCAGAATGAGTGGTTCACAACATACCCTTGGCTTCATTTTGACTCAATGACTAAAAGTATTTTTGTTTCATATGTGTCCAAGCGCTAGGAAAAAAATTAGTAAAATGTGAAAAAAATCATGAAACAAACTTAGTGATTGATGGGTATAAAAACTGGAAAAAAATTATCATAAAATTAAAAAGTCACGAAAAATCTGCTTTTCACAAAGAATCATTTATAAAATTAGAAGCACTGAGAAAAAATACTCCAATTATTTCCTTATTATCTGAACAAACATTATCTGTTCAAATACAAAATCAAATCGCTCTAAAAACAATAATAACCTCAGCATTATCATTTAGCTCGTCAGGGAATTGCATTTAGAGCACATGATATTAATGAAGGAAATTTCATTCAATTATTACGTCTCCAGGGAAATGACATTCCAGAATTAAAGATTATTTTTCAAAACACAAAAAATCATATAATTCTTCAGATATTCAGAATGAAATATTGAGAATTATTTCCCATGATATTTTGCGTAAAATTATTAAAAATAATAAAAAAGAGGAGAATATTCTCTCATTGTTGATGAAACCAATGATGACTACAGGGGAAAAGAACAGGTTTCTATATCGATCAGATCTGTAGATGAAGGCCTGCTGAAATTGATGAGTTTTTCTTGATTTCTATGGCTTACTCACTCTATGACTGGGGGAATCATTGTATAATATTATAAAAGACATGCTTATCGTTTTGATTTAAGTATGGATCTCTGCGAGGGACAATGCTATGACGGAGGATCAAAATGACCGGAATAAAAAACGGTGTCAAATCAAGAGTGTGGCAGATCCTTCCAATAGCTTTATTTATTCATTGTTCAGCTCATTCTCTAAATTTGGCTGTGCAGGATTCTTCAAAAAGAATTCCTTTAATACGTGGAGTACCTTCGGCTGGGTAAACGACACTTTGAGTTATTGTCCAAAGAATCACCAAGCAACGATCACATAATTTTCACTTTAGAGTGCTAAGGCTCATGGAATAGAGAAAACTGGCCCTCGGCCATTATGCCCAACCCGTTGGACCATCAGACATACTTCATTGTCAGGGGTTATCAATAGCTTACCCTGCTGTTTTAGACTTCTATTTTCATAGCATCTTGTGGCAATGATGATATAGGGTCCAAAGCCAGGGGACTTATGATCAATTATCAAGGGTTCTATATACTTTGGAATTAGGCTTGAAGTTATCTAACGTTTCCTTTAATTGATCAATTGAGCGAAAATGTTGTAAAAGTGAAACGCAAACTGTAGCTACAGGGGCAAAGGAAGCTGTTGAGTTAGTTTTTAGAATCTTTAAAAAAAAACGCTCAGAACAATTTTTTTTAATGAAATGTGGAAGGATGTAAAAGAAAAAAATAAAAGGAAATGGATCTTGAGGAGCCCTCGTTACCGAGAAGCGAGAGATTCCTAAAAAATTTTCTATATAAACCTAACGAGTCTGAACACAAGTTCACGTCAATAGAAGAATATTTTAGAAAAAGCTTTCTGAAGTTATTGATGGGATAATCAACGAGATTGAACGGGTCTCCCAACCGGGGTTTTTGAAAACCTACAAATCGAAAAAATTATTTTGAAAACCCGTTTTTTGGGACAAATCTGTTATAGATATTTTTAAAAGAATATGAGTTTGTAGAAGAAAAGGTCAAAGAGAATTTGATTTGCAGGAATTAATTCCTCA
>JAKCPI010004372.1:0-66407 GCA_023213315.1 Euborellia annulipes | reverse complement strand
CTTGTACGCTCCCTAACAATTTGTTCATTATTTTTTAAATATTTTTTAAATTGTATATTCTCAATTTGCGCTTGAAATTGTTTGAAGCACACTCTACTTTTGTACTTCATAGGAAAAATAGGAGAATTAGCTCCCATTGAAACAAAATATAATATCCGAACCCACGCCCCTTGGTTTTTAAGATTAACAATATTGACATTTGTCACTATCTTACCTCAGCCACGGAGATACTGAGTGTAATAAAAATCAAATAATTTCATCCAATAATTACAAATTGATTGAAATATGTGAGACAGAAATTAAATAAAAGCGTAACATAATAATGAAGAGGTTATCTAATGGTGTAAATATTGAATGAATAAGGGCGTTTTTCTAATGGACTTTTACAAAATTTATTTTTACGTTTAACCAATACATAGTTATTATAAATCTTGATCTCCGTATTTATATATCACAAAACATTTATTTATCTATAGGGCGACATAAAGCATATTTTCTCCCTTTAAAAATAAAAAAAAATAAAAATAAAAATAAAAATGGATGATTTAAATTCTCGTTTTGCGTTCGACGTTTGAATGCCAAAAAAAAAAAAAATGATTTAGTCTTTATATGACTATCTTCTTCCGGGAGAAAAAAAAAAAATAAATTCAAATTTATCAGAACTCGAAAAGAAAAAATTTAATTTTTACTTTCTCTTATGTCTATATATGTTAATATATATATTAGGGTCCGACCGAAATAAGATTTTCAACCGAAACCGAAACTTGTATTTCCTATATAAAATTCATCATAAATCATTATACCTTTTTCACCAGATTTCTTTATAACTAATAATTATAAATCTTTCAAAAAACATGTTATATAAATAAAAGTTGAGGCGATTTTAGCGTAAGAAATACATATCAATATTTATTTTTTTCACTTTAATCTTTTAGTATGAAATTTGTTTAAAGAGACAAAAGATAAATGAACTCTGAGGAGCAAACGACGAGGGCCGATGATCAAACAAAAGTGGTCGAATTTGCCTAAAGGGGTTGGTTGGTTCGTTGGTTCGTTGGATAGACTTGCAAAGTTTCAATATTCTACAATTAATAGATGCTGAGTTATCACCTGGACAAATAAACCCAATCCTCTCTCTCTATCGCTATTTTCTATTTCGTACGGAGAGTCCATCTACTTTAATAAAGAATCAACGAAACAAGAATCAAATTTATAATTATTCACAAGTTTTTTATTAATATGTGCATATCTTTTTGAGGTAGTACAGTTGGTGCCACAAGAGTTAGAGAGAGGAGCCTTGAGGTTAGGCAACCGAAATGCTTAGCCGTCGGAAAGTAGCTTTTCAAATTCAGTGGCATTAAAAAAGATGATTTATTATTTTAAAAATCAGTAAGTACAAAGGCAGCAAAAACCAAAACCTTTGAATACCAAATGCCGAAGGAGACAAAGGCTTTGTTTTTTGCTGCACCTGTACATGCTCTTCCTAATTTCTAACATCAACAGTAACTTCTCGCCGAATTATATTTATTTTTAATATATTGTTCTGATTAATTAAGCTCAAGGCACTTCTCTCGAACACATCAGCGGCACTTGTTAATTAAAGACCACATTTTGTATTAATTATTTATTAAAAATCTAAATACTGTATAACGTTCCAACTGCAATAATGTGATTCAAGCGAACTAACCTCTACTTGAAGTTAATAGCATTTTATATGCAATGAAGTTAGCAACACAGTAGTGATAATAGTTCATGGGGATATGTTGCTAACTTCACGTGGGTGTTCTTTAGAGGTTTGTTCACTTGAGTCGGAGCAAGAGTTCAGTATTTTAAAACCACTGCAGTCGAAACGGGGGCTGTACTTTATTTACGGGAAGATATTGACTAATGAAAACCAGTAACGTCGCAATTTTAGAGGGGCTCAAAATTTTTATTGTATATATAGCATAAAAGCGTCTCCAAAAATTCCAAAAAAAGAAAAAACCTCTAAGGGCCTTGAAGTTAATAGCATTTTATAGGCAATGAAGATAGCAACACAGCAGTGATAATAGTTCATGGGGATATGTTGCTAACTTCATGTGGGTGTTCTTTAGAGGTATGTTCACTTGAGTCGGAGCGATATTGACTAAAAAAAATAAAAAAAATTTCATAATAATGGGTAATTAAATAAAATATTGAACGAGCTCCCACCCTTAAAAAAATTATTTCCCTCTTTTTAAATAAAAGCATTTTTTTTTTTAATTGTTATACGTAGTCTTTTATATTTCTTCTATTTTTTGATTTTAATTTCAAACAAGAAGAAGACGATAAGAGAGAGAGAAGTCGGATGGCAAACCTCAGTCAGACCCGGATGGATCGATCATAAATACCTAAAGGGGATGAAGGTTTAAAAGGGAAATAAGTTGCTCGCAGTCTTGCTTGCGTTCAGGGTCTCATTTTTTTTTTTTACTTTTTTCTTTTTCAGCTCTTCCTCCCCCTCCCTCTCCCCCTCCTGCCACCCCATCATCTCATCCTCGGGGCTTGTTTGCTGACTTTAAAGACATCATGTCATGTTGTTTAGAGCCAGTAATATCAACAAACTTTTAAAATATTAATTTCAAATGACGTCATCTCTCTCTCTCTCTCTTGGATACGCGCACATTCAAATAATATATTAATGAGTTTAATTTTTTAAACATAAACACCACTAATATAGATGAGTGAGAGGGACGATTGTAAGAAAATAAATTAAGGCGGAATAGGACCGAAGGTGTTACGCATGTTTTCCCGATAAGATGGCGTTGTGTGTCATAAAAAGTTTGTCCAAAAATCAAGTAATTCAAAAATTTGCCAAGAGATGTCAGAATGGTAGCTAATAATATTTAATGCATTTGGTTGATTTTCATTGATCTTTTAACAATAAATACTTTATAAATGTTATTATATATTATGTATCTTTTATAAAAACATAAAAATATATAAATATAGGCCAGATATAGGCTAATACTATATCGTCTGTTAGACTAGCCTGCCATCTGTTGCAAGAATGCTGAACTAATTTGACAGTTGATTTTTAAATAAATCATCTAAGCTTATTTTAAAAATTTCTTAATTAATATGTGATTAATATTTAAAAAAATTCATTAAAAAAAAAACGCATTGAAAAATTCCTTAGTCTGTTTTTTTTAAGTACGTTTAGACGCGGATCAGTTTTAATATTAATATTAATTATAAAAAAATCGCTCAGGGGTCCACATCTTGTGGATACTTGGATGGCGACCACGAGCTGCCCGAGCTGGGACAGGCAGTCCTTATATTCTTTGTATGTTTGTCTCTTCCTTCCTCTTTTTGCCGGCTTATCATCAAAGACAATGGAACAAATAGATTATTTCTTAGAAAATACTTCCATCTTAGCACTATTTTTTAAGGAACTACAAACGAATCAAATTAGGAATCAATTAAAAACGAGTTACAAAATAATTAACGCTCGGGATATTTAAATTTCAAAGTTTCAAGTTAAATGAGTTAAGACTTTAAATTGAAATTCAACCGAAATAAACTTAATACTCTCTCTGTCTCTCTTTCTATATACTCGTATAAATAATAGGACATCTAATTAGTCGAAGAACAAAAGTAAAAAAACAAAACAATTTAAGCTAATAAATAAATTAATAGGAAGACGTAACTGAAATTGCGTTTGTTATCTAATCGTAGGCCATTTTATAATGGCAAAAGTTTGTCACCTAATATTAGCAAAGAAAGTATTGTTCTTCAATTTTTTACTTTCTCTTATCTATATATATATGTTAATATATATATAGAGAGAAAATATTGAATTCATGATGGAAATTCGATGTCGAGAATTTGATGGAAATACATGTTTGAAGTCCCCTGAATCCAAAACAAAAAGTGGTTTGTGAACAAAATATTTTAAGAACAAAAAGAGCTAGGAGGTTGAAATTTAAAATTTATCTTAGCTACCCCTTTTGGACGGAACAAGAAGCTTTTGAAAAAAAAGTCAAAGAGTACTAGTACTTTACCGATGTACTTTTTCAGTTTTTTTCGATTTTCTCAAAATTCGCTCAAACGATTTTGATTAAACTTCATAAATTATTTTTTAGACACTCTTTAAAATGTATATTTTTCTAGCTTTAAAAATTTAGTTGAAAAACATTCCCGCTTTTCTTTAATGTATTATTTGCATATTTAATTTTTTAATTCATATAATATGTTGTATGTATGCAGGAAAATTTGTTAAAGCTGAGTTTAAAATAAAAAACTGAAAGTGTGGATTTACAATGTTTGAAAAATCTGAAGCCTGCCTAGCCAAGTGATCGAAACGTCACTCGTATCGGGTTAATATAATAAAATAAATTTGGCTTCAAAGCTTTGAAGTATTTTTAAATTAAATTTCTTTTATTTTAAGGTGCACGTCTCGAAAAACCGTTAAAACACGATTCAGTACCGAGTTACTCTAGGCGGCAAGAGATGGCGTTAGTTTTTCCCATAGGAAAACAAGGGATTTATTCCATTTCATTTGAAAGATTCCAGCTAATTAATTAAGGGTAAAAAATTGATTATTTTTTAACACAATGATTACTAATTTAATTATCTATAAGTATAGAGCGAATTTTTTTAAAATATCTTTTATTTAATGCGATTAATCTAAAAAAAAAGATTATTTTTTCGAAAATCAAAAAAAAGGGCTTCTATAAGTCGTAGATATTTTAAATAGCTTTAATTTTAAAAAAATTTGAGGTCGATAGCTTCAAAATTGTGACCGCTGGAATCTCCCAAAATTAGCACACGCGAGACACGCACCTTAAATGACCTGAAGTCAGGATTATTTTTCGGAGAGGGGGTAAAAAATTTTGGAAAATGGAGGGGTTTATTATCATTTTGTCCTATGTCATTCATTTAAGGTAAAGTAATGTCTTACTAATGGACAGAGTTCAAATTATATACGGTACATAAATAAACAATATGCAAAGAACTTTTAAGATTTTGAAAATTCAACCATTTCCCGCCTGCATCCCCTATGGCTACCTTCCAGACCAGATGTGAAAATCATCAAATCAGAAGAAAATAATTATTATATCTTTCTCATAATCTAAAAGAATATCACTAAGAAAAAGTTTTTCATATTCTTCAACTAATACGATACTCTCGGAGAGAGTTATAAATTAGCAATTATTAAAATTAACCGAAGTATAAATTTACATTATCACCCCCTCCCTTCCCACCACGCCATAAAAAATACCTAAGATTCCAAGTATATAAATAACAAATCTCCATTCAGCAACAAACAAAACATTATTTCTCCATTATCTCTCTACTTGGCAATATATTTTATCTGATATATTTATTATAGTTATACACTGAACTTAAATTAAAATCAATAATAAATCTTATATAAAAGAAAAAAAAATACACGACCAATTTCCGATTTCACTTTTACTTATTTTATATAATAATAAATTTTAAACAAAAAGGAAGAAGATATAAATTTGTAATATTTTCTTTTTTTAAAAAAAGTTACAATATCCGATATTGTTTTATTTTAATTTATTCTTTAGGCTTATATAAATCAAAAGAGAGAGAAACGAAATCCAATATTAATTAAAAATCTATTAAACAAAAATATTCCCTGGAGTGCAAAATGACACAAAAATGCCTTGTATTTAAATAATAATAAAAAAATGGGGTTAATTATAATCAAATTTTATTCATAGAACAATTAAAATTGTTATCAGTAGGTTAATTATAAATTTGACCTCCAGAGAGAGAAAGAGAGGGAGAAAAACTTGATATATAATATTATAATGTTTTATACAGTTAAAATAAGACATAAAACTACTTTTAAAACTTTCAACATTAAAAAAAAAAAAAAAACATGAATTATGCATATATTCGAATGAATATGGTAAAAAAGTTTTTTTTTTTATTCTACATAGGGGAATTTGAAATTATTTTAGTACGGTAGCCAATATTTAGGTAACTCTTTTATATATTTTAATATAAAAGTTTAAATAAATAAGAAAAAAAAATGATTGAATATCTTTTTTTTATTATTATTGAAAGATAAATATTAGTAAAGATATTTAGACCTACGAGTATTAAGGGATGAATAAATTCTTAGTTTTATAAAGAGTTTCTATTCAAAATAAAAAGAAAAAATCGGATATTAAATTTAAGTTTAGATAGAAATTGCAATGAGATTTTTAAAGTGCGCGCTTCGAAAAACCGTTAGAAGACAATTCACTACCGAGTTACTCGAGGCGGCAAGAGATGGCGTTAGTTTTTTCCATAGGAATACAAGGGATTTATTCCATTTCATTTGAAAGATTCCAGCTAATTAATTAAGGGTAAAAAATTGATTATTTTTTAACACAATGATTATTAATTTAATTATCTATAAGTTATAGACCGAATTTTTTAAAAATATCTTTTCTTTGATGCGATTAATCTAAAAAAAAAAATTATTTTTTCGAAAATCCAAAAAAAGGTTTCTATAGGTTGTAGATATTTTAAATAGCTTTAATTTTAAAAAAATTTGAGGTCGATAGCTTCAAAATTGTGGCCGCTGGAAACTCCCAAAATTAGCACCCCGAGACGCGCACCGCCAATAGGATAATCATCCGCCTATTTATTCATTTGTTGACTTTGATATTTAATATAGGCACTTTTCATATTAAATTTTATCGATGTATATTTGTTTGTTTTTCTTCAATTACACGTATTTTTTTTTTCAATGGGAATTTTGTTTCATTAATTTACAAAATTGCCTTGATTTTGTTGTTTTGTTTTAAATTTTTCGTTCGTTGTTCATTATAATATTATATTATTTTTTAATTAAGCTTTACAATTAGGTCTATATTTAATAAAAAGGGTGGGGGAGGGGTAGAAGAGAAAAAAATGTTTGACATTATATTTTAATAACTTAATGAAAAAATAATTTTATAAGAAAAAAATTCTGAAAATTATTAATTATCATAAAAAAGTAAAAATGATCCATAAATATCAAATATCAATACTACGAGAAGTGTTTTTAAAAAAATCTGGTGTGAGTGGTCGCACATCACACGTTAGTTTCAGACAGTAAGCTTACGGTACATTCTAATTTCAAGATGTAAAATTTATAAGAATGAGGAAATATTTATATTTTGTTACCAGGGCAATCATTTTCTATCTTTCCTATGAAGTACAAGAGTAAAGTGGTCTTCAGAAGATTTCAATGTCAAAATGAGAATATACATTTTAAAGAGAATCTAAAAAATAATTGATTTTTGAATTTTAATAAAAATCGTTGCAGCGAATTTTGAGAAAATCAAAAAAAAAAAAAAACTGAAAAAGTACATCAGTAAACTACTAGTACTTTTTGGCCGATTTTTATTAAAAGCTTATTTTCACGCCTCAGGGGGGTGCCTAACTTAAATATAAAATTTCAACCTCCTAGCTCAATTCCTTAATACTTTCAATTGAACAATGTGTGTGTGCGTCTGTGTTCAATTACACACATACATTGTTCAATAATAAAAAATATGAAATCAAACTTTTTTTTTTGAAAATAAAAAAAAAAATTGGCGAATGTTAATATAATCAATTTTTAGAACTGGTAGCAGCCCTCTTGTTAATTAGCCAATGTACGAGCTCAATAGCGGATTAGAACGTCATATATAAAAGACCTCAAACTAATATCATTACTGTTAACTAAAATTTTTAAAGTTAAATTGTCTGGTAAAGAAGTTCACACAAAAATGCAAAAGAGAGTTCATTAAAACAAAGTCAAAAAAAATTACTTTTACCTTGTTTATAAATAAAACAAATTTTCTTTTATAAAAACAAAAAAAGTAAAAACTTGAATTAGCAAGTTTTAAGTTTTAACTAGAAAGAAAGTTTGAAAAAAAAACATTGTTTAAAAAGAGATTATGTGATATCGACTTGACTAACGTTCCAGTATGGCGTGAAACCATGTCACAATTATTTTTTACTTCTAAAAATCTTTTTTTAATGTATTGTTGATGAAGCACTTTATTCGGTGTTTCAATATATAGAAAGAAATGACGAAAAAACGAGATTCCTACCAAGAGAGGATCTATAGGAGTTTGTCGGGGGAGGGTAACTCAGGACTGGAACTAGGAGATTTTTAGGGGCGGGAAAGGGGGGGGGGCAAAATTTAATTTGCCTCCCCTCCTTAAAATTTTCTATACAAAATTCGTATCATTTAACCTTTTATTTTTAGTAAACCTTTCTTTAATTGCATACAAATGAAATTTTTGAAGTATTAATTTTTAAAATTTTATAATAAAAATAAAATTTAATTCCCAAAAAAAAAATATTTTTCTCAAATCTCAGGGAGAGTAATTACCCCCTTTACCCCTCCTTGTATCCGCTCTTGATTTCTACACAAATACGTATATAGAATATTTTTCGAATAAATTCAGAACTTTACAAACTTCAAAAAGTAAAAAAAAAAAAAACACTCGCCGTGAGTATTGTTAAAAAAAATAAAGTTAAGATACAATGGTCATGGCATCCCGGTGGATCGGTGACCACATGAGTTTTATTCCTGGCGCATAAATCACTAAGCGCGTCAAAAGAAAGACAACCGAAAGAATTGTATTCACAAGTTGAAGAAATTTAATTATAAATAATTTTCCAAAAGATTTAAGTGATTCAAATTCTCCTCATTTCAAAAATTCCTATTGGGATCTCTGTTTATTTACCCGTGGTACTTCCGTGCACGAAGGCACACACCTCAAACCGAACCGGTCTCTGACCGTAGCCATCTACCGACACCTCATGAAGTTACATTATTTCCTATCTCTAACTCCTCCTGCTTTCGTCACTAGCTAGTGAACTAATCCTTATTTCTGATTCCACGGTATTATTTTTATCCAACCTCTTCTATGCTATGGAAGATGTCCTAGTTGAGGAATTATTATTTTTATGATTACTATCAATTTTCTAAATTATTTTTAAGGGGCCAACAAAACAGAAAAAAGAGAACGTTATCTCTCTCATAGAATATTAAATAGTTACATTAACATTAATGTTTAGAGTAAGATATTAATACCACCATATCTCTAAACATTTGAATTATACTCCTTTATGATAAACAATAAAAGTCTAAGCTTATTTGTCATTTTTATATGGAGATCTTATTTTTTTTTTATGTAAATATTATAGTCTTTTTGAAATATTAATAGTAATGGAAGGATATTTATTTGGTTTCTGCGCTTTTAAATGATATATTCAAATGAGTAATAAAAAAATTTACTGACCTCTCTCTCTTTTCTAGGATGTAATAAAATTATAGTGATGTAAAAAGAGTGTTGACTTACCTGAAACAAAAGAGAAAAATTATTAGTTAAAGATAAGAGATTTATCAAAAAGGTCAATATTAATTGAGAAAAGCGTTATTATTTATATAGCCAGAGTCGTCAACCTCTTTACACCGCGTGCGACGCTTTTACCAACTCGATCACTTACTCTGTTAAGAATATCATACTTTTTTAAGCTACTTAAATTTGATTCATACTTTTTTAAGCTACTTAAATTTGATTCATATTTTTTTTTTACTTAATAAACTAATTTATTCCCTTGACCCGTGGCTCAGAGAGAGACACTAGGCTTCTCGCGCCGGGGTCCCGGGTTCGCTTCCCGTCCCAAGCGTGAAAAATTTATTTCATTTGATTTGACTACAAATCATTTGAAATAAATATGAGATGGGTCTAAATGGCCTTAGATGCCGAAAAAGACCTTAAAAAAAAACTAATTTATTAATTTGATTTCACAAGCTGTGTATATTAAAATTCAAGCACGACAGTATATGAAAAATCTGGTGTGACTGGCGCACAGCACACAACTTTCTCTTACCTTCGGTAATCGAAAGTTGTGCACTGTGCTTGTCACACCAGATTTTTGTGTCGACATGTATTTAGTTCCCGGCAGTAGGGAATATTTGAATTCAGATGTAAAATTTATAAGTATGGCAAAATATTTATATTTTGTTACCATGGCAACCATTTCTCCTATCTTTCCTATGAAGCACAAGAGTAAAGTGTGCTTCAAACAATTTGAGGGCAAAACGAGAATATACATTTGAAAGAGCATCTAAAAAATAATTGATTTTTGAATTTTAATCAAAATCGTTAGAGCGAATTTTGAGAAAATCGAAAAAAACTGAAAAAGTACATCAGTAAAGTACTAGTACTCTTTGGCCGATTTTGATTAAAAAGCTTATTTTTCCGGTCCCGGGAGGTGTTTAACTTAAATATAAAATTTCAGCCTCATAGCTCAATTCCTTAATGCTTAAAATTGAACACACACCCACCCACCCACACACCCACAGACAGACCATGTCGCGAAAACCACTTTTTTGGATTCGGGGACCTCAAAACGTGAAGATCCATCAAAATCTCGACATCGAATTTTTGACATGAATCCAATACTTTCTCTCTATATATATATTACATATATACATAGGTAAGAGAAAGTAAAAACGATTGAAAATTCATATATTTTTACTTTCTCTTACCTATGTATATATGTAATATATATATAGAGAGAAAGTATTGGATTCATGTCAAAAATTCGATGTCGAGATTTTGATGGATCTTCACGTTTTGAGGTCCCCTGAATCCAAAAAAGTGGTTTTCGCGACATGGTCTGTCTGTGGGTGTGTGTGTGGTGGGTGGGTGGGTGGGTGGGTGGGTGGGTGGGGTGTGTCAAATTTTAAGCATGAAGGAATTGAGCTATGAGGCTGAAATTTTATATTTAAGTTAAACACCCCCGGGACCGGAAAAATAAGCTTTTAATCAAAATCGGCCAAAGAGTACTAGTACTTTACTGATGTACTTTTTCAGTTTTTTTCGATTTTCTCAAAATTCGCTCTAACGATTTTGATTAAAATTCAAAAATCAATTATTTTTTAGATGCTCTTTCAAATGTATATTCTCGTTTTGCCCTCAAAATTGTTTGAAGCACACTTTACTCTTGTGCTTCATAGGAAAGATAGGAGAAATGGTTGCCATGGTAACAAAATATAAATATTTTCCCATACTTATAAATTTTACATCTGAATTCAAATATTCCCTACTGCCGGGAACTAAATACATGCGACACAAAAATCTGGTGGACAAGCACAGTACACAACTTTCGATTACCGAAGGTAAGAGAAAGTTGTGTGCAGTGCGCCAGTCACACCAGATTTTTTTACTTACAGTGTACTAGAGTCTTTTTAAGACCTTCATGACCCCTTAAAATTTTATCTCGTCTTATTTCATATAATTAGAGATATGCATTTATGTTAAAACGATCTTGGAGGATTTCGATACAGTGCAACAAGGGAACTAACATTAATAACAACAATAACATCAACAATAACAACATTCAGTCCTTTGGGGTATTAAAGTCATCTAATTTGGGTCAAATCTCAGTATAATAATATCCTATGTGTACCTATGATAATCCCCATGTTATACATTAGTACTAAAGATGAAGAGATCTAGCGACTATGTTAATAGTATTGATATTTGTTTGGAAAAAAAAATTAATTTTTATTTACATTTTAAGAAATAAATCAGAACAATACTTTTAAGAGCCTTCTTTTTAAATTAAGAAAAAATCACGAGTAGGCTACCTGCATACTGCAAATCTCAGAAGTGAAACTTCTAAGCAAAATTCATATTCACGATGAAAAAAAAAAAAAATTAGACAGATATAATTAAATTCTCATCTAATTATAGATAAATAAACAACCCTATGTTAAGTTTCAATAGGTTTTTCATTTTTTCAACGTTAATACATCATCTTCAGAGCTATGACACAAACTTTTGTTAATACATGTGTAATAGACATAATCTACATCATTTTTGTTTGAGTCATAGCTCTGAAGATGACGTATTAACGTCGAAATATGCATAAGCTAAAAATAAAATCCTTTTAAAACTTAACCTAGTGTTATTTTTCTATAATTACAGGAGAATTTAATTAAATTTAAGAATGATTCAACTAGTGCCAACGGTGAATTGTTGAAATAATTTTCTCTAAGAATTGATTTATTAACTGGTTTTCGTTGCGAAACCTCGGATGGGTGATCTCGAGGAATCAGGGTGTTGAACGTCCCCCTGTAGGCATCGGTATTTATGACAATAAATATATAATGCTTTCAATCTCTTAAATGGCCTCAATAGCCGAAAGGAGAAAAAAGCAAACGTGTGGGGTCGTAGGACCCCTGGCAGGAACGAAGTTTCTCAGGAAATAAAGAGAAGGAGAAGATGGGCGTGGCCTCGCCAAGGCTTCGGCTAATCTCGCCTTCCTCCGCCGTCGCTCGAGCGCTGAGAACACATTTTTGTTAGGGATGCGTTTTTGTTACGTTACATTTTCTCCCATTTCACCCTGCGTAAGCCGCGTTAAAGAACTTCGTTCCAATAAAAATAAAATAAAAAAAACTGGTACGTGAGGGTTAAATGTCTTGTGACTAGTAGCATTGATAGTCGCCTTTTTACTTTTTTTTGTTTCCGGGTGACGTTATTGCACAATAAAATCCGAGAGATCCTACACAAGTGATCTACTAACAGTAGGATCGCTGATTATGGGATGCAGCGTTTCGTAACTCTTTAAATCCATTGAGTGTTATTGAAACAAAACTTTTGCTATTTTATTAATATAATAAATATTTAAATTGCCTGGACAAACTATTATTTTTTTTTATGAAGGGAATGAAATTTTTATAATACAAAAAGTTTTTATATAAACATATCTATTTATTTTACTTTTTATATAAAAAAAAAAGTAACAAGAGAGAAAGAAAGGAGTTAAGGTTCTATATAAATGATATAAGTTTAATTAACTTTACTAGTCACGTTTTATTCTCTCTCCATTCTCTTCTTTTTCAGAGTCAATTTAATATATATTTCATTATATCATTTATTTCGTTAAAAAAAAAAATAGAAATAAAATACAGTAATTAGAATCGTATTTCTACTTTAAAAATGTAGCTTTATAAAAATTAATTTAAAGTAAAAGAACTGATTCAAGGGAAACTTCTTTATACACCGTAGAACTCAGGGGTAAAAAAGGGGTTACGAAACGCTGCATTACGGTTGAGACAGATGTAAGAAGAAGCAAAATAATGATGACTCTAAGGAACTAGTGGTTGTTGATGGCTAGACTCAACACATTACATTCAGGTCTATTCTCTAAAAACAGACGTTAAAAACCTAACATCAACAAATCAGCGTTAAAAAATGATATTCTCTAAACCAAGTTTTAACAATGTCGTTATCATGTTGCTTACTTTTTAGGTTAAAGCGCCATTTTTAAGCAATAAATACGGCATTAAAGTATTAAAAGCACCCCCTAGACATGACATTAAATTTTAACACTATTGACTAAATGTTAACGCTTTAGAGTTTTTGCTTACAGAATAACAATTTTTTTTTTTGGGATGGGTGCATAAGGTCCGAAGACCTATAATGACCAGTGGTCACCTGCAGCCAGGAAGAAAATAAAAACAAAAGGAGAAGCATAAAAGGGGAACTCAACTGCGGGAACTGAGAAGATGCCTGTTGAGATTAGACTTGAAAGTCTGAAGATTTTAGGGAAGTTTTGGGGAAGATGGAAGCAATTTGAGGCAAGGAAGTGTTAAAATGAATTAACGCTGTTTACTGATGTTAAAAGTTAACGTTTTTGCTTAGAGAATGGACCTGATTATCTACTAAATGAAAATTATGATTAATTTCCTTGTGAATTTCGGACGTAAATGTTTCTCTAGTATGAAAAGACTGTTTTTTTTTTTATTTACGTGATATTTCGAAATTAGCCACAGCTTGATTTTTTTTTAATTAAAGCGCCCATACTCCAGCAATGAACAAAAAGTGTTTTTCGTATTGTATATTTTATATTATTCAATTTAATGATACATAGATTTTTTTTTAATGAAAATTAATGAATACATTTCAATTAAATTTTTTTTTTAAATATCCTAATTAATGTTTGTGATTTTGATTTCCTATTTATGCACATTCCGGCGGCTTAATAATTAAAGGTTTTTTTTTGGAGTGCATGTAACTATTGTACAGTGCCATTTTGCATTTAATAATAAATTTATATTATAATAGAAATTAATATATCAAATTCAAAAAAAGAAGGTAAAATGATTTTCACACAAGGTGGGAAAAAATTTTCGTTTTGCTAGGGAAAAAAAAGGTCGGGTGCCCCTAGTGCCCCTAGTGTGTAATGTTATTGCAAACGCACTTTTGGGGTGCCGTGGATTTCAAAATGTGGGGAAACACACAGTATGTTAAGTTTGTGTGTAGCTTTGCTTTGACTACATCATACAAATATTGTGATATCCTATTATAAAATGAGTATTGTTAAAGTCTATATGGCCAAAGATTCCGAAGATTTAAGGTGCGCGTCTCGAAAAGCCGTTAGAGCACAATTCACTACCGAGTTACTTTAGGCGGCAAGAGATAGCATTAGTTTTCCCCATAGGGATACAAGGGATATATTCCATTTCATTTAAAAGATTCCAGCTAATTAATTAAGGGTAAAAAATTAATTATTTTTTAACACAATGATTACTAATTTAATTATCTATAAGATATAGAGCGAATTTTTTAAAAATATCTTTTATTTAATGCGATTAATCTAAAAAAAAAATTTATTTTTTTGAAAATCAAAAAAAGGGCTTCTCTAAGCTGTAGATAATTTAAATAGCTTTAATTTAAAAAAAAAATTTGAGGTCGAAAGCCTCAAAAATGTGGCCGCTGAAATCTCCCAAAATTAGCACCCCGAGACGCGCACCTTAAAAAAAATGGCCTCTGAAGTTTGGGAATAAAATTCACATTTTAGGAACAAAATTTTCAATAAAGGAGTGAAATAACAAAGTTAATTTTTTTCTACAATTGAATCATTTATTTCGAAAAGGCAATATGTCCATAAATGTTAAATTGCACATATTGCCTTTTCAAAATAACCAAATAATTTTGGTAGTTGATAATAATAAACTGACAAGTGAGTTCAAAAGTGAACTTTTACAGGAACCTTTCAGCAGGAAGAGGAGAGGGGGGAGGGTATTTTGTGTTAATTCCATGGGCGTAACTAGAGAATTTGGCTGAGGTGGGCCATGGGACCAGCTATCCTCCGGGGGGCCTGGAAAGCCCCATATTTTCTCAATTTTTCTTTGGGCAGGGAGCTTTCTGGGGGGGGGGGGGCACGAGCCTTCTGGGGAGGGGCCCCCCGGCACCCCCTTGTTACGCCCATGGTTAATTCATCATTATAAGTTATTATATTCCTTTCTCTTTCTCTGATATTATTATATATTCTATTATGGTCTTTTAATTAAGTGGCAATGAGACGCAAAATGTCTCTTTTATGTCAATGTGTCCTAACTCCAGAATAATAATATTAAAGGAGGTGGAAACGAATCCCTTGTTCTTTGTGCTGTATAAATAAAAACTCTCCAATTTGTTGAAACATTTTCAAATTATAAAATGTATGATGTGGTCAAGGGCTCAACCTTTTAACCCTTAAGTTAAATTAAATTAATAAAATTTTTAATTTGAAATTAGGATTTACTAATTAAACCTTTGTATTCCATTTTTTTTTTTTTTTTGATCTTTCATTAAAAAATTCATTTACGCCCTTTAGATTTAATTCCTTTTTACATTTTATTTTATCAAGCCCTGATATGACCCATCTTTTCGCTATAAAAACAAACTAATTAATTTGATCATATTCTTTTATAAAGCATATTTCTTTGGGCTTTATTCTCAATAAAAGATAAGTGGATAATAAAAAATGTATAAAGAACAAGTGTTGGTTTATATATTAAAAAAAATCCACTTTTGTTAAAAAAAAAACCACCCCAGCTAAGAAAAAAAAAAAAAAAACTTTGTCCAAAAGAGAGCCATAAAAAAGATGTTAAAAAAGATTTTTTCCTTGTGATAGACAGACAAGCCCTTGCCTGCCCTTAGGTTAGCTTCTTACTCGTTTTTTTTCCCTCTCCATGTTGGGCTAATAGACAGACAGACGGTTTATCTTAAGAAACGTTAAAAAATTGGACAGACGTTATTTTACATTATATATATATATATTAATGATATTAAAAGTTATTTTAGCGAAAAAAAAAAAATTGATAGATCATGATAAAAATAAAGGGTGAATTTTTTTAAGGGTTGAAGAAGCAAATTAAATAGACTTATTTCGGTTGATAAAACTTTTCTTAATTTGTCACTTTTAAGGGATGGGGGGTGTAGATTTCATTTGATGTAAATGAGAGAGTAGTAAGCGGTCAAAGGATGTTTAAAATAAAAACTTTAATGAGATAAAGTTAACTTAGAGATTATTTATATGCATGTTACTCTAGTATTTATACTGTATATAAATTATTATTATTATTATTATTATAGTTTAATGCTTTTGACTAATTTATAAAGTGTTTAGTTTCTGAAGTAACAATTTGTTATACACTGATTTAACGATCAGTGATTCTCTTTTAGAACGATGAAATTAAATTGTCTACAAAGCTTAATTAATTTGATAAAAATGGTGAGCTATAACGTTTATTCGTTAGGAGGTGGCCACTAAAATTTTTTAAGGTGCGCGTCTCGAAAAGCCGTTAGAAGACGATTGACTACCGAGTTACTCGAAGCGGCAAGAGATGGCGTTAGTTTTTCCCATAGGGATACAAGGGATTTATTTCATTTCATTTTAAAGATTCCTGCTAATTAATTAAGGGTAAAAAATTAATTATTTTTTAACACAATGATTACTAATTTAATTATCTATAAGATATAGAGCGAATTTTTTAAAAATATCTTTTCTTTAATGCGATTAATCTAAAAAAAAAATTATTTTTTCGAAAATCAAAAAAAGGGCTTCTATAAGTTGTAGATATTTTAAATAGCTTTAATTTAAAAAAAAAATTGAGGTCGATAGCTTCAAAATTGTGGCAGCTGGAAACTCCCAAAATTAGCAAAAAAGCATTGAAAATTTTTTTTTTCATTCATTCCAAATAAATATTATTTGTTTTAAGGTCATTTTCGGCAATCCATTTAGACCCTATCCCTATTTATTTCAAAAATGATTAGTAGACAAATCTATATGTTGAAATGGAGAACGATATCTCTTCAATGTCTGCCACAAGATGAAAAACTAGATGAAGTTTGCTAATGGGCATACATTTCTATTACTTTCTTTTATCTCTATATATGTTAATATATAGAGAGAGAAAGATTCGGATTCATGTGAAAAATTCGATGTCGAGATTTCGATGGATATACACGGTTTTGAGGTCCACTGAATCCAAAAAAGTGGTTTTCGCGACATGGTTTGTCTGTGTATGTGTCTGTGTTCAATTTTGAGCATGAAGGAATTGAGCTATGAGGCTGAAATTTTATATTTAAGTTAGACCCCCCAGGAGCGTGAAAATAAGCTTTTAATCAAAATCGGCCAAAAAGTAAAAAAAGTACTTTAAAGATGTCCTTTTTCAGTTTTTATCGATTTTCTCAAATTCGCTGAATAAAATTTTTAGATGCTCTTTGAAATGTATATTCTCATTTTGTTCTCAAAATTGTTTGAAGCACACTTTACTCTTGTATTTAATAGGAAAAATAGGAGAAATGGTTGCCATGGCAACAAAATATAAATATTTTCTCATGTTGAAGAAATTTACATCTTGATTTCATATACCGGTATATCGACGGAAATATATTATTGTTTCATTAGTGGTCATTTGAAACTTTCACGGATTTAAGCGGGCTGTCATTAGGAAAAAGAAGCTCTGTAATTGACTAATAGAGGAATTTGCGGGATTAAAAGAAAATCCAAAAATCCATTAGATGAAAGTCAAGAGGAAATTTCTAATTAGAAAAATGATAAGAAATCCTTGAGATCAAATCCGACTATGATTAATTTCCTCCCCATTAAAAGATAATATTTCTCAATATTATTTTATCTCTAAGAAACAGTGCCAAATATATAGATCTAGTCTTAAATATAAGAACAAAAGAAAGAGAGAAAAAAAAAAAATTGTATTATTTATGACATCAAAGAGGCGATAAAACGGAGGATAAGCCACAACAAGAAGAGTGATCAATAATAATAGCTTGAGCCTTCACAGAAATTGAATTTTTATCCCAAAAAGTGTGACATAAGATGAGATCAATAAGAAGTAAATATTGAGGTAATATATTTATAAATTTTTTTTTTTTTTTTTTTTTTGTGAATGGGTGCATAAGGTCCGAAGACCTATAATGACCAATAGTCACATGCAGCCAGGAAGAAAATAAAAACAAAAGGAGAAGCATAAAGGGGAAACTCAACTGCGGGAACTGAGAAGATGCCTGTTGAGGTTAGACTTGAAAGTCTGAAGATTGTAGGTTTTGGGGAAGATAGACGCAGGGAGCTTGTTCCAATCACGGGAGGTCATGGGGACAAAGGAAGAATGAAATTGTTTTGTTCTGTTAGTCGTGATCTGAACAGCATAGGGATGCTGGGAAGATGCCTCTCTTGTGTTCCGTGAATATGTTGCATTGGGTGGGATACCATTGATTTTAATTCAGCAGAGCATTGACCATGGTAATACCTGTAGAAGAGAGATAGTGAAGATACTCTTCTTCTATGATATAGAATATTCTATGAATATAGAAAACAAAATTAAAGAGAGACTTTGGTATTGATATCAAAATACCGCCTTAAGGGGAAGTAAGAGCTGGCCCTCGGGCTTGGTGTAGCGGTTAGTGTGATGACATTGTATTCCAAGGGTCGCGGGTTGGGATCTGATGATTTTATTTAAGCCATTTGGATACCAAATAATAAAAAAAGATTTTGGCGTTAAATCGATCAGAAAGCTTATTTTGGACTGTGAACGTCTGTCCATCAATTTTAATAAAAATTAAATGAAGACATTAAATTAAATTATTTTAATATTTACTTGACAAGAATAAATTACTGCACAATTATAAAAAAAAGCTGCTTAAAATACCTCGTCATTAGAGTTCATTTTAAACTCTTCCTCAGTCTCGTATTCTTTTATTTTAATTGATATTGCAAGAAAAATAAAGAACTTTTTCTTCTTCTTCTTTAGTTAATTAAATATTTGAATAAACCTGCCTTGAGACAAAAGGAAGGATGTAACGATTTAATTCTTGATTAAAAATTTTGATAATAGGCTATTTAGAAAAATATTTATTTAATTAATTAAATAAAATAATATTTTTTAAAGCCTTTTTCGGTATGTATGCCGCTAGAAGAGAACTGGAGTAATAAATGGTCCAGTTGAGAGTTGATCATTTGGGTTGACTACTTTTCGGAAAGAAAAGAACACTTCACAAACAATAAAATAAAAAAATTTAACATTTATGAATTATGATTTATCATAAATAAAAATCAGAATGCTAATTTTTTAAAAATGAAAAGCAGGGAAATTTCTAAGGTAATTAATAAAACACTAGCTAAAATGTGTCTAAATTTACTAGAGTATATTTTGAGAAAAAACTAAAAAATTACATTAGTAAAGTACTAGGAATCTTTAGCCGATTTTATTGAAATTATTCAAGATGCATGCGACATGGATAATTAGCTTAAATATACAATTTGAGTACCGAGAGATTGTTCGTTTTAGGGTAATTCTCTTAACCTAGATTTTTTGATATTTCACTTGAAATTGATTAAATTTATTGTGAAAAAAACTCAAATTCAAGCTAATAAGGAAATCCTTTATTTTAATGGCAATTTTAAGAAAAGCAATAAAACAGGCATTTAAAAGCAATAAAATCTCTTTCATAGAAATTTAAGTAAATACAATATTTAGAGATTTTAACAGGAATCGATCTTCGTAGAATTTAGAATTTTTTCACAATAAATTTAATAAATTTCAAGTGAAATATCAAAAAATGTAGGTTAAAGGAATTACAAAAAAACGACAAAACTCGATATTCAAATTTTATACTTAGGCTAAGAATCCATTTTGTAGTCGTCTCGATAATTTTGAATAAAATCGGCTAAAATAGTACTGGTCCTTTACTAGTGTAATTTTTTTTTTATTTTCTGAAAACCTGTTGTGATCAAATTACTTAATATTTGTTTTACTTCTGAAGATTCCACACTGTCGAAATAAAACATATCACTTAGTGTTTTTTATTAATTTTCTTTTAATGTTCCAACTAGAGCGAATGATTAGCAGTTTAAATTTAGCCAAACTCCGCCATTCTCTAACCAAAGGGGTTGGCCTTCCCTCCTTCCTGGTTGCGCTACTCTATTATTAATGGAGTGGGGGACCACTCAATTATAATTCTAGCCTCTTACTAGGGTTATTAAAAAAGCTATGAGACCACAGTTTAATTTTATTTATTCTAGTACATTTTCATGTGAAATATTATAACAGAAAAAAATCTAATTTTATAAGTTAAAAAATTTAAATTTAAATCGTCTTTTTTTTCCTCCCCGTGACTTCTTTTACTCTCTCTTCTTATTCCAATTTTCTTTTTGAAATATCCCAAGAGATACAAAAGCCAATAATAGAGAGAGTGAGAGAGAAATTGTCCTCGCTCTCTTTCTCATCACATAAAATGATTAAAATTCCTTCACTTGACCGGAATTTAAATCAGAAAGGGAAGGAATGGCAAATGGCATTTTCGGTCTGGGCAAGGCCATTGATGATAGAATAAACATGGAAACTAATGCAAGCAACTAACTAACCAACCAACTCCAGTTCTACAATTCCATTCAATCGTCTCTTTATACCAACTCAAGATATTCAATTAGATTCATGAATAAAATTTAATAATGCCACTAAAATTGATATGCCAATCAAATTTCTTTGTATAGTTGAAAAAGTATTCCATCTTATTAAACAATAAAAGGATTTATTTTGGATAGTCCTGGACAAGTAATGCTCTGAAGCTATTAATTTCCTCTTGCTTTTAATTTAATTGATCAGAATTCAACAAAAAACCTGGTGTGACTGGTCGCACAGCACAGAACTTTCTCTTACTTTCGGTATATATTGTTTGGACCTAGTCAACGAGGACTTGTCAATCCCTCTAAGCGGGTCGATAATAAATTTATTATTTTATTTTTTGAACGCCATTTTGATTTCTTTTTCTTATAAACCCCAATCAAATAGTTGATAAAAATTCAACACAAACAAGAATATGAAAGAATTCAAACTTTATTCATAAAATTTTTATAGTCAAAAAAAAAAAAAAAAATACTGTAGATTCGACGCCATATTAAAAAGGAAAAAGAAAAAAGTTTTTGTTTTAAAACCACGATTTAAATGCTCTAGTTTAATGTCTAATTTACCTAAATCCAATCTTTAAATGAGGTTTTATATATTGGTTTTACTATTTCGGTTACGCCATTAGAGGCGAACGAACGAATTACCCATCGTTTTTTTTTTTTAAGTATGCTAATTGAAGAAACCATTTAATAGTAAAAAAAAATGGATAAGTGGGGTATAAAAGATTTGATTATCTGAGTCTGTTTACCTAAAGAAAAAAAATCTGGCGTGACTAAGCACTCAGCACATAAATGCTGCTACATCAGATTTTTTTATATTTAGTTTCCGATACAAAGCCAGAAATTTTTATAAGTAGCCTGTCGCCAGTAAACCATTTCACTCTATTTAGAGATGCATATGACATTATTATAATTAACTATTTATTGAGTAATGGTTAATTCCAGGAGGAGTGGCTGAATATATATTGAGTAGTGAGGATATCCAGGCTTGTTTTTTGCTGCCTGGATATCCTCACTACTTAACTATTTATTAAAATAATAAAAAAAAAGTTAAAATATTTAACCGGACATAATAGTCTGATCTAAGAATTTGAAGTACAAAATAACAAAAAAAAGTTCGTATGTGAAATACAAAAACAAATTTCAATTCAGTATTTGAAATAGTGCCCAGCCCTGTCAAAAGGTAATATTTTAAATCTACAATAAAAAAACGTGTGGGGCCTTGGGAACCCCGCCAGGAACAAAGTTCCTCACGCCTTTTTTTACCTCCGTATATAATTTTAAAAGAATATTATTTAAAAAAGAAAATAATTTATTTTTTAAACAAGTAATTCTTTTCTTTTTTAAATGATATAGAAAGTGATAGAGAGAAAGAGATATCTCTAGAGCTTGTGGGGGGGGGGTAGGCGTGGCCTCGCCAAGGCTTCGGCTAGCCTCGCCTTTCTCCGCCAGCGCTCGGGCTCTGTAACGCATTTTTGTTACTGCTGCTTTTTGTTACGTGACGTCTTCTGCCAATTCACTCTATGGCCATTTACTGTTTTTAGTTTCTGACAATACATTAGAATTAAAGATGTAAAATTTAATAAATAAATTTTGTTTACATGGCAACTATTACTCCTATTTTTCCTATGAAGTACAAGAGTAAAGTGGCCTTCAAACAATTTTGAGAACAGACATAATACAATTTAAAGAGCATCTAAAAAATAATTGATTTATAAATATTAATTAAAATCGTTAGTGAGCTCAGGGACCCACATCTTGTGGGTACGTGGATGGCGACCACGAGCTGCCCTAGTCTGGGACTGGCAGTACTTCTGTTCTTTGCATGTCAGTCTCTTCCCTTCTATATTTTCAACAGACGTCAGACTACGACGGGCCGGCCTGTTCTATTCCTTCCGGTCGCAAAAACCCATGAATGACAAATTCCGCCGACCCCGCACCGCGGGAATAATCAGGTGAAGAAAGAAGAAGAATTAAAATCGTTTTTAATAAAATCGAAAGAAACTAAAAAAGTACATCAGTAACTACTAGTATTCTTAAACTGATTTTATATAAAAGTCAATTTCTGTTTGTCAGAGAGGTACTTAAATATAAAATCTCAACCAAAAACATCGGAGATGCAAAAGGGGCGCCTCGCATTATTTTTGCCCAGCGTCGAGGTGAAATCAAAAAAATGCGCCTCGCTTTTCTGATTTATATAAAAGCGAGGAAATATTTTCACTTAAATAAAACCCCTACAGAATTTTATTTGTTTCATATATCCTCGCTTTTATATAAATCAGAAAAGCGAGGCGCATTTTTTTGATTTCACCTCGACGCTGGGCAAAAATAATGCGAGGCGCCCCTTTTTGCATCTCCGATGTTTTTGGCTGAGATTTCACTTCTTTTTGTGAAATATTGCATTTAAATATTATTTAATAATTTTTGTTTATTAAATATTAAGTTATCCCATGAATAGATATTTTAATATGCATTCCAAACAGTAAAAAATAAATACATCATTTGGTATTAATTCAAAACGATAAACATAGGATTTCACCAAATTTTATAAAATTTTAGGTTTTTTATTTTTGTTATGTTGGTAAAATGTAAATACATCGTTTGGTATCTATTCAAAACGATAAACATAGGATTTCTCCAAATTTTATAAAATTTTAGGTTTTTTATTTTTGTTATGTTAGTAGGATGTAAATACATCGTTTGGTATCTATTCAAAACGATAAACATAGGATTTCACCAAATTTTATAAAATTTTAGGTTTTTTATTTTTGTTATGTTAGTAGGATGTAAATACATCGTTTGGTATCTATTCAAAACGATAAACATAGGATTTCCCCAAATTTTATAAAATTTTAGGTTTTTTATTTTTGTTATGTTGGTAGAATGTAAATACATCGTTTGGTATCCATTCAAAACGATAAACATAGGATTTCACCAAATTTTATAAAATTTTAGGTTTTTTATTTTTGTTATGTTGGTAGAATGTAAATACATCGTTTGGTATCCATTCAAAACGATAAACATAGGATTTCACCAAATTTTATAAAATTTTAGGTTTTTTATTTTTGTTATGTTAGTAGGATGTAAATACATCGTTTGGTATCTATTCAAAACGATAAACATAGGATTTCACCAAATTTTATAAAATTTTAGGTTTTTTATTTTTGTTATGTTAGTAGGATGTAAATACATCGTTTGGTATCTATTCAAAACGATAAACATAGGATTTCCCTAAATTTTATAAAATTTTAGGTTTTTTATTTTTGTTATGTTGGTAGAATGTAAATACATCGTTTGGTATCCATTCAAAACGATAAACATAGGATTTCACCAAATTTTATAAAATTTTAGGTTTTTTATTTTTGTTATGTTGGTAGAATGTAAATACATCGTTTGGTATTAATTCAAAACGATAAACATAGGATTTCACCAAATTTTATAAAATTTTAGGATTTTTATTTTTGTTATGTTGGTAGAATGTAAATACATCATTTGGTATTAATTCAAAACGATAAACATAGGATTTCCCCAAATTTTATAAAATTTTAGGTTTTTTATTTTTGTTATGTTGGTAGAATGTAAATACATCGTTTGGTATCCATTCAAAACGATAAACATAGGATTTCCCCAAATTTTATAAAATTTTAGGTTTTTTATTTTTGTTATGTTGGTAGAATGTAAATACATCGTTTGGTATCCATTCAAAACGATAAACATAGGATTTCACCAAATTTTATAAAATTTTAGGTTTTTTATTTTTGTTATGTTGGTAGAATGTAAATACATCGTTTGGTATCCATTCAAAACGATAAACATAGGATTTCACCAAATTTTATAAAATTTTAGGATTTTTATTTTTGTTATGTTGGTAGAATGTAAATACATCGTTTAGTATCCATTCAAAACGATAAACATAGGATTTCACCAAATTTTATAAAATTTTAGGTTTTTTATTTTTGTTATGTTGGTAGAATGTAAATACATCGTTTGGTATCCATTCAAAACGATAAACATAGGATTTCACCAAATTTTATAAAATTTTAGGATTTTTATTTTTGTTATGTTGGTAGAATGTAAATACATCGTTTAGTATCCATTCAAAACGATAAACATAGGATTTCACCAAATTTTATAAAATTTTAGGTTTTTTATTTTTGTTATGTTGGTAGAATGTAAATACATCGTTTGGTATCCATTCAAAACGATAAACATAGGATTTCACCAAATTTTATAAAATTTTAGGATTTTTATTTTTGTTATGTTGGTAGAATGTAAATACATCGTTTAGTATCCATTCAAAACGATAAACATAGGATGTTCACCAAATTTTATAAAATTTTAGGTTTTTTATTTTTGTTATGTTGGTAGCACTTCTTCTTATCACGTTAATCTATTGTATTTCTATCTGAATGGATTTATCCTAAAAATTGTTATTCCATTAGGGATGAAAATTACTAATATTAATATATATGTTCCTAGATGACGTCATCAGGGAGCAAAATAGTCAAAATTGTCTTTTCGCCATGTTAAAGATAGGACAAATTTGAAATTTTGAATACCTCTCAAAAAGTCACTTTTGATCCAAAATGAAATTTTACATCAAAGGTATCGGGTTTTTGATAGTATCTATTTGTATTTTAAATTTCATCCAAATCGGTCCAGCAGGGAAACCTGTAGCTTTGTCTAAAAATTTGAAAATTGAAGAAAAGAATGAAAAAAAAAAAAGAAGAAAAAAAAGAAAAAAAAAAAGGAAAAATAAGAGACTAACTTTTGACCTTCCGAAATCGGCAAAATCTCAACTTTGAGCCTCTGCCATTCTTTTTGGCACTGGAATTTTTTTTTGAATTTGTGCTCAAAATAATCCTTATTTATTCTAGTTTAATATAAAAAAATTTGGCTCCGATATCTTAAAAACTTTTTGAGATATTCGCCCAGAAAGAGAAAAGTTTCTCAAAAAAATTTTTTTCACGTCCCTATCTTTTATTAAGGATTTAACCCTAGAACGCACAAGCTTTTTGGAAACGGAAAGTCACAAGGAGGGGCTCTCAGGCCCACTATATGTTTAATGGGTTTTTCAACACATTTTTTGAATAATTATATTAATTTTTGTTCATTAATTTATTTTAAAATTTATAAAAATATATAACTAATCAATATTTTATTCATAATTTTAAAGTTTTTATTTTAAAAACATATTTTACATATAATTTTTTTAGTACAATGACCATTTCAAATATTTATTTTACAGCAGACTTGTTATTTTTGTTTTCTGTTTATTTAAGTTGGACACAAATAACATCTTCTTTTTGTAGGTTTTTTAAGATCAAAATTTTATTTTGACATTGAGGGGGGTACTTCCTCAATTACCCTTCTAATTGATTTCTGTAGTCCTTGTATCGATCTTATTTTTTATGTGATAGCAAATCAATTCCACGCTCAATTCAGCAAATAATTTTCTTCGAAGCTTTTTTTTTGGAAATTAACATGAGATTTGTGTTTTAAATTAAAATAAATGATCATTGATGCAATTGCACATACCCCAATAAAGTTTTCAAAAAGGGCCAACAGCCAATGATTTGTTTTCCTTTTGCAGCTAGGCTATACTACCGTATGAGTGTCTGTCATTTTATCCAAAATATCTACTGCTCCTTTCGGTTGGTTATAATAAATAATAATTTCTGGTTTTTGGGCATTTTCATAAAACAATACCAATATTGTCTGACTGATGTATAGGGGAGAGGGGGGGGGACATTGGGACACGAGGCACATTGGGACATTCGAATTTTAGCGCTACTAAATGTAAAGTTAGATTGTACTCTTTGACCATTAGGGTGCATTAAGTACCCATTTTATTATAGAAAAATTTTAACAGCGTCAAGCTACGCCATAGCTAGTTACACGTTGCTACATCATATTTGTCCTGCGTTGTAAAAAAATCGGAAATCGTTTGAGGTCGATTATTTTCCATATGAACGTTTGAATTAAGACAGTTGAAATATTAGAGGCAAGTGGACTTGTTTATTCTTACTATGTCGGTATATGCAGATGTAATTGTTTATTTTAGCTATTTGTATAGCCTCATTTTGTTTATAAACATGATTGAGGTAGATTGGGACATCTAGCGAGAGGCACATGTGGACACTAATAAATAAGAAATTATATATAACATTTAATATATTATATGGTGGACAGGGCCGCAGACAGACTTGACGGGCCCCGGGGCTACTTACCAAAATATACCAAACTAATGTGGTACTTTATTTGAAACCTCTCGCGTATTAATCTAATTTCAAAAGACTTTCTGATGAGCTAGAGGTGGGAAATTTGATATTTAAGGGTCATTTTTTATGAAGCTAATCAGCAGTTGGGTTTTACCAAAATATACCAAACTAATGTGGTACTTTATTTGATGCCTCGCGCTTCCTTAATACTCTATAATAATAAAAAAAGACTAAAAAGTTTAAAATAAAAATATAAAAAAAAAAACTTTTTAAAAAAAATGCTTTTATTTAAATCGAACTAAAAAGAAATAAATAATTTAATTGTTCTTGTTAAAATTGTTGAATATTTATAACTTAAAATAAAAGCGTGGGGCGCTCATTAATAGCTTAAGAAATTGTCTATAGCCTCGGAATAACTTCGAAGCGCCCCACGCTTTTATTTTAAGTTATAAATATTCAACAATTTTAACAAGAACAATTGAATTAAATTATTTATCGCTTTTTAGTTCGATTTAAATAAAAGCATTTTTTTAAAAAGTTTTTTTTTATTATATTTTTATTAGCTATCCTGAGTCGTGAAAAAGATTGATTTGAGATTAAAAGGTCCGGGCCCCCTGAGGAAAAAAAAATTCAAGAAAATGATTTTTTTTTTTATAATTGAAATTTTAACCATGAAAATTATTTTTTATTAGAATTTTAAGGTGGGAGCGCAATGGGCCCGGGCCCGGGGATATAGCCCCCCCCCCCCTTGCTTCCCCCTGTCTGCGGTCCTGATTGTGGAATATATCTGACCTGATATATTGATTGATATTGTAATCTTACTAATTGATTTTAATTTGTATTTTTTTTTTCTCTTTTTTTAAGTGAATCGTTTATTTCAGAAACCACCTAAGCGACAAAATTTCAAATCATGTGTTTTTGGTGCTACTGTACAATTACTACAACAGTTAAGAGTGAACAGATAAAACTGCGTTGGCTATTTTTATATATCAACCAGTGGCGTATTCAGGGGGCCCCCCCCCCAAAGCCTTTTCCAAAACAAAAAAATACCTATTGTTTTCCCTAATGATTTTTTTTTTTAAATAATTATTTTATTAACTCTCATAAATTCTAAAATCTAACAAAAAAACTTATAAATAATTGAAAAAATCTCTAATATTTACGAATTTTGTATTAAAATTATTTTTTATTTCAAGAAAAAAAAATTTTTTTTTATTTGTTTTTTATTTATAATTATTATATTATCTAAAAAAAATTAGGTGTTGGCTGTGTCTTCTACACAGCCGGTGGCTTTTTAACGTGACAACGTCTTTTGCTTGACTTCAAAAATTTTTTTTCTCTTGCCTATATTGAAATATAAAAAGAGAAAGTATTGTTTTTTGTTTTTTTACTAGTAGTTTGTTTTCATAAATAAACATGTTCAAACATTTTCATTGAAACAATATATGACAGGTGTGGCTTTTTTTTAATCCATTAAGGGCGACTTATGCTTAAAAAATGAGGTTTTTCGAGAAAAAAAACTAATTTTAGCGTTAATTACTCGGGATTTTTTTATTTATTCTATTAGAGGATTTTTTTCTGCACCAAATGACATCTCATTTAGTCAGATCGGATTAGCCGTTCGGAATCTACAGGGGTTTAAATTTTCGAAAAACGAAATCCCGCTGAGTGCTCTCATGCGGTAAAATGACGTCATATCAAAAAAAAGAAAAAACTACCCCTGGGCATTGAACCACTCTTTCTAAAACTATATTTAGATTTAATGTAGCTTTTATGGTCAAGTAGCTAGGCGTTGCACAAATAGGGCTATTTTTCGATATTTTTTTGCCTAAAAAATGAGGTTTTTCGAGAAAAAAACCAATTTTGGAGTTAATTACTCGGGATTTTTTTATTTATTCTATTAGAGGTTATCTTTCTGCACCAAATGACATCTCATTTAGTCAGATCTGATTAGCCGTTCGGAATCTATAGGGGTTTAAATTTTCGAAAAACGAAATCCCGCTGAGTGCTCTCATGCGGTAAAATGACGTCATATCAAAAAAAAAGAAAAAAACACCCCGGGGTATTGAACCACTCTTTCTAAAACTATATTTAGATTTTATGTAGCTTTTATGGTCAAGTCGCTATGCGTTGCACAAGTAGGGCTATTTTTCGATATTTTTTTGCCTAAAAAATGAGGTTTTTCGAGAAAAAACCAATTTTGGAGTTAATTACTCGGGATTTTTTTATTTATTCTATTAGAGGTTATCTTTCTGCACCAAATGACATCTCATTTAGTCAGATCTGATTAGCCGTTCGGAATCTATAGGGGTTTAAATTTTCGAAAAACGAAATCCCGCTGAGTGCTCTCATGCGGTAAAATGACGTCATATCAAAAAAAGAAAAAAACACCCCGGGGTATTGAACCACTCTTTCTAAAACTATATTTAGATTTTATGTAGCTTTTATGGTCAAGTCGCTATGCGTTGCACAAGTAGGGCTATTTTTCGATATTTTTTTGCCTAAAAAATGAGGTTTTTCGAGGAAAAAACCAATTTTGGAGTTAATTACTCGGGATTTTTTTATTTATTCTATTAGAGGTTATCTTTCTGCACCAAATGACATCTCATTTAGTCAGATCTGATTAGCCGTTCGGAATCTATAGGGGTTTAAATTTTCGAAAAACGAAATCCCGCTGAGTGCTCTCATGCGGTAAAATGACGTCATATCAAAAAAAAGAAAAAAACACCCCGGGGTATTGAACCACTCTTTCTAAAACTATATTTAGATTTTATGTAGCTTTTATGGTCAAGTCGCTATGCGTTGCACAAGTAGGGCTATTTTTCGATATTTTTTTGCCTAAAAAATGAGGTTTTTCGAGAAAAAAACCAATTTTGGAGTTAATTACTCGGGATTTTTTTATTTATTCTATTAGAGGTTTCCTTTCTGCACCAAATGACATCCCATTTAGTCTGATCTGATTAGCCGTTCGGAATCTACAGGGGTTTAAACTTTCAAATTAGGAATTTACCGCAGCGCGGTAAAATTAAATGATAGGAAAAAAATAAATGGTGAAATCTTTAGCTGAAAACTCATTCTTTCTAACCGTATATTCCCCATAATTATACCTCTTAAGACAGAGGAGTTATTCAAGCTGATAAACTTTTTCGTGCATGCCCCTCTAACATGATTTGTAAGACGTTGTCACGTCAAAATTTCTCCACTTTGAAGTTTCTTGGAGAGGGGGGGGGGGGTTCATAAAACTTTTTGGGCCCCCTAAGCCCGAAAAATCCTGGCTACGATACTTTCGATATCTACGGTAACAAAATTGTTTAAAATAATAAAACTGCATTATTATTTACACTTTAGGTTTAAAATTCTGGCATACAATGAAAAATGAAAAGGGGGGCGATAGGTGTTAGTTAAGCCTCCAGAAAAGGGCGATGGGCCAAAAAAGGTTGGAACCACTGTGTTAGATTGTGTCACCTATTCACCAAATTATTTTTTCAGAACAAAACAAATGGTTTTTGTCCACATCTGCCTCTTCACTGTCCAAATCTACCTCACCCAAGAGGGCACATTGGGACAATTTGGATTTTTTGGAAAATTGCAAAAATCTAATTCATCTATTGGTGAATGAGTGCCAAGCCTATGTTAATAAGATAGTGCATTAATCAGTGTCAACAACATAACATTAAATGCTCAAAAATATTGAAAGCCAAACTATACACAGCTAATTTTATTTGTACTGTCCCAATGTCCCGGCTCCTCTCCTTTACTCGATGAGAGTAAATAGACTTCTTTTTTTTAGGCACATACGAGACAAGCGCAAATTCTGAGAGTAAATCGAAAAGTGGTTTTTCCTTCTAATAGGTAAAAATTCAGCTGGAATACATTTTTTATCTTTCCAAAGGTATCTTTTCCAATAAAACATCGAGTATTCTGAGTATTGAAACAGGAATTAAGAGTCAGGTAAATTTTCGTAAAGAATATAAATATTTTTTTTTTTTTGATCAATATCTTCATTGCTTGAATTTTCATTATTTTCTTCACTAATGTGATCCTCTATTCTGTATTCTTTATTTTATTTTTTTTTTTTTTCAAGAATACTGTCTTTATCTTCGATTCATTTCAATCTCCTAGCTCTTTTCATTCTTTAGATATTTTGTTCACAAACAGACCATGTTGCAAAAACTTTTTTGGACTCAGGACCTCAAAACGTTGGAATCCTCATCAAAATCTCGACATTGAATTTTTCATATGAATATAATACTTTCAATATAATTACATATATAATTAAGAGAAAGTAAAAGCAAACTTGAATGTTATCAGAAGATTTAATCTCAAAAATATAGAGAAGCTTTGAGATCCGAAAGTCAAAATGAAACTGACAGTTTTCTTGATTTTTTCAAATTGATATAAAAAGTCGAATACTTATTTTATTATTTAAAAAAAGAACATGACAATTTCAAATATTTAAATACATAATACATAATAGATTGTCATTTAAAGTGGTTTAAATAATTCAGAAACCCCTGGCAAATGGGAGGCCCTCCTTTTGTGACTTTGTGTTTGTAAAGTGGTTCGAAGAAAATAAGGTGACAGAAAATTTTTTTTTTGAAAAACCTTAAAAAATATATTTGTAATGAATAAATGGAGGAATATTAAAAACTTGAAATTTATAAGAAGCTTTTTCTGAGAGTTATTGAGAAAAAACGGAGTGACCGGGCCTGAAAGGCCCTGGTTTTGCGTTCTAGGGTTAAAATCATTCTTGATAATATAGTCTAGGGACGACTCGTCCATCTAAATGCAATGGGCCATTGACATCTATTGCAATATCAACTAAATGGTAGTATTAAGAGTTTCTTTGCTTTCTTTTGCTTTTCACATGCTCGGCGACGAGTCGCTCCCGCGACTCTTGATTTAACTTCGTAGCACATTTCCTTCCTGTTTTATTATAACCAGACATACACACCATTTTACGGGAAACAGACTAGGCTATTTACTATTTTGAATTTAGCGGGCTTCAAAATGTTTATATTCCATCAAAATACAAGATCGCAATACTCTCGATATTATATAAGTTATACAGTACATATATATATACTATATTCATATATAGTATATCATACTATATAATAATTGCCTTAAGACCGTGTCCGATGTGTGAAACAACCAATCAGGCCTCAGGGATAGCGCTGATTGGCGAAATACAGAGAGGGCGGAGCCGGAGAGGCAAATTCAAATTTTTTTTTTTAACCAGGAGAGATATCAATTTGGTTTCTTCCCTAAAGCCTTCCCTTGATAAGAATCTAAATTCGTTGTTTCAGAGTTTTTTTAAATTCGGCAGCCCACCCCCCCCCCAAATTTTTTAATTCTTCTATATCTTCAAATATAAACATGCTTTTTGGATTTAAAATTCTTGAATGAATATCTATCAAGGGATTTAAAAGTTTAAAGATTTTTTGTGTAATTGCCCCCCCCCCCCGAAATTTTTAATTCTTCTATTTCTTCAAATATTAACATGCTTTTTTGGATTTAAAATTCTTGAATGAATATCTATCAAGGGATTTAAAAGTTTAAATATTTTTTGTGTAATTGCCCCCCCCCCCGAAATTTTTAATTCTTCTATTTCTTCAAATATTAACATGCTTTTTGGATTTAAAATTCTTGAATGAATATCTATCAAGGGATTTAAAAGTTTAAATATTTTTTGTGTAATTGCCCCCCCCCCCGAAATTTTTAATTCTTCTATTTCTTCAAATATTAACATGCTTTTTTGGATTTAAAATTCTTCAATGAATATCTATCAAGGGATTTAAAAGTTTAAATATTTTTTGTGTAATTGCCCCCCCCCGAAATTTTTAATTCTTCTATTTCTTCAAATATTAACATGCTTTTTTGGATTTAAAATTCTTCAATGAATATCTATCAAGGGATTTAAAAGTTTAAATATTTTTTGTGTAATTGCCCCCCCCCCCGAAATTTTTAATTCTTCTATTTCTTCAAATATTAACATGCTTTTTTGGATTTAAAATTCTTCAATGAATATCTATCAAGGGATTTAAAAGTTTAAATATTTTTTGTGTAATTGCCCCCCCCCCCCGAAATTTTTAATTCTTCTATTTCTTCAAATATTAACATGCTTTTTTGGATTTAAAATTCTTGAATGAATATCTATCAAGGGATTTAAAAGTTTAAATATTTTTTGTGTAATTGCCCCCCCCCCCCCCGAAATTTTTAATTCTTCTATTTCTTCAAATATTAACATGCTTTTTTGGATTTAAAATTCTTCAATGAATATCTATCAAGGGATTTAAAAGTTTAAATATTTTTTGTGTAATTGCCCCCCCCCCCCCCGAAATTTTTAATTCTTCTATTTCTTCAAATATTAACATGCTTTTTTGGATTTAAAATTCTTGAATGAATATCTATCAAGGGATTTAAAAGTTTAAATATTTTTTGTGTAATTGCCCCCCCCCCCCCCCCGAAATTTTTAATTCTTCTGTTTCTTCAAATATTAACATGCTTTTTTGGATTTAAAATTCTTCAATGAATATCTATCAAGGGATTTAAAAGTTTAAATATTTTTTGTGTAATTGCCCCCCCCCCCCGAAATTTTTAATTCTTCTATTTCTTCAAATATTAACATGCTTTTTTTGATTTAAAATTCTTCAATCATTAACATGCTTTTTGGATTTAAAATTCTTGAATGAATATCTATCAAGGGATTTAAAAGTTTAAATATTTTTTGTGTAATTGCCCCCCCCCCCCGAAATTTTTAATTCTTCTATTTCTTCAAATATTAACATGCTTTTTTGGATTTAAAATTCTTGAATGAATATCTATCAAGGGGTTTAAAAGTTGAAAGATTTTTTGTGTAATTGCCCCCCCCCCCCGAAATTTTTAATTCTTCTGTTTCTTCAAATATTAACATGCTTTTTTGGATTTAAAATTCTTCAATGAATATCTATCAAGGGGTTTAAAAGTTTAAATATTTTTTGTGTAATTGCCCCCCCACCTCCCGAAATTTTTAATTGTTCTGTTTCTTCAAATATTAACATGCTTTTTTGGATTTAAAATTCTTGAATGAATATCTATCAAGGGGTTTGAAAGTTTAAAGACTTTTTGTGTAATTGCCCCACCCCCCGAAATTTTTAATTCTTCTATTTCTTTAAATATTACCATGCTTTTTTGGATTTAAAATTCTTGAATGAATATCTATCAAGGGGTTTAAAAGTTTAAAGATTTATTGTGCAATTGCCCCACCCCCGAAATTTTTATTTTAAAATTCTTGATTTTTTTTTAATAGGTCCCTGTCCGCCTGATTTCATTTGCATGCCCGTTGGCTCGAATCAGTTTATTAAAGGGAAATTTAGGCTTGCTTCTTGCCCGTAATTTTCTCATGGCCTTCAAAACCCAGAGGCCGGGCAGGGCGAATACTCAAATTTTAAACTTGATTCATTGTATTTTCATTTAGGCAAAAAATAATATGGGCTTTAAAATTAAGAGAAAAACTACTGATCACGTATCGAGACGCCGCCCGCCAGGGTCAAGTTGGAGATGGGCGCGGCGAAGCCGCGCCTTTCTCAACTTGTATTATATATATATATAGAAAAGGAAAAGTAATAAAAGTGCCAAACCCTCAGGAATAATGACAAGACAGAAGAAGTTAGATATTGAAGAATCCAAATAACATAAGTTAATTTTTTTTTAATTTATTTCGTTTCCTAAAAAAAAAAAAGTAAAAAAAATAAAAATAAAAGTGAGAGAACAGAGAGTTTTAACTTGGATTTGTTCTCTTCTTGCATATGCTTTCTTTCTTTCTTTTTTATTTAACCTCAAATAACGTGAAAAGCCATATAAATTTATATTTAACTTTGAAATCCAATATTCCTCTTATATCAAGAGGACCCAATGAGATATAATCTCTTCCATACATAGATATATATGTATAGAAGTTTCTAATTAAAATCTTGAAAAAGAAATTGAAAGAAAGGCGTTATTTAAAAAAAATATATATACTCAGGTATATATATAAGTTTTTAATTTACTTTCAATTTTTTTTTTTCTTTATTAAATTCACTTTCATTGGTCCAAGAAATTAAATTTAAACTATCAATCTAAGGTTCTAGTTGAAACTTAATTATACCTAAAAGAAAATTAAAAAAAGTAAAAAAATTAATTTAAAAACTCTAGGTTATAAATTTAATAGTATTATTAAGGTGAGCGTCTCGGAGTTCAATTTTGGGAGATTCCAGCGGCCACAATTTTGAAGCTATCGATCTTTTTTTAAAACTAAAGCTATTTAAAATATCTACAACTTATAGAAGCCCTTTTTTTGATTTTCGAAAAAATAATTTTTTTTTTTAGATTAATCCGGATTAAATAAAAGATATTTTAAAAAAATTCGCTCTATATCTTATACATAATTAAATTGGTAATCATTGTGTTAAAAAATAATTAATTTTTTATCCTTAATTAATTAGCTGAAATCTTTCAAATGAAATGTAATAAATCCCTTGTATCCCTATGGGAAAAATAACGCCATGTCTTGCCACCTCGAGTAACTCGGTAGTCAATCGTCTTCTAACGGCATTTAGAGACGCGCACCTTAAAAATATTTTTCGGAGAGAAGTTGCTGTTGATGTTGGAAATCCTGAGTATAGATTCCTCAAATAATATAATAAATTTAACAAATTTCTGAATATGTTTATTTGTTAGTAGTTAGGATATATATCCGAATCGAGGGTATTCATTGAATATTCTTTATATATATAATTCTTCTGTACGTGTGTATGTGACTGAACTCCTCCTAAACGACTGAACCAATTATGATGAAATTTTCTGTGTATGTTTGTGAGAATCCCGGACAGGTTTTGTTTCACAAATAACAATAACTTAATGAGTAATTAATCGTTAAAATAAGAAAAAAAATAAAAATTAAGAGAAATAGTTGCCATGGTAACAAAATATAAATATTTACCCATGTTTACGATTTTTTTTTTATTTATTTACATTTTTGAATTCTAAAATATCGGCGTAAATTTTTTGTCTGTGTGCCGGGAGTGTCCCGGAAAGGATATGATTCACAAAAAATTTTAAGTTCATGAATAATTAACCGCTAAAATAAACTCTGCATATATATAAAAATGAAAAGGGAAGGCGAGCAAAAAGGGGGTCCAGGGGGCGCAGCCCCCTTCTAGAGGAAAGCCCCGCCGAAGGCGGGGCTTTCCGCGTCTAGTATTATATATAGCGGTATGTAGATCTCGAAAATGATTTAAATTAATAAAATGAAGTTTGGATTGAGGTTTGGTAAGAATGAATTGGAAAAGTTAGAACCATTTTAGATGCTCTTTAAAATGTATATTCTTATTTTGCCCTCAAAATTATTTCAAGCACACTTTGCTCTTGTACTTCATAGGAAAGATAGGAGTAATGATTGCCATGATAATAAAAAATAAATTTTGATGTATATTTTGAAATATTTTAATATTATAGTATAAGATATAATTAAAAAGAAATACTATTGCCCACCCTCCTGGAACTCTAAATGACGTCACTGTCTCTAATTCTCACTTTCATCCTTATTTAGAGAAGGAAGGATCTCCCAACGATAAATTAATTCAAAATGTAATTAAATTAATTTAATATTGATCCCTCCTTTGATGAATAATTCAAATATTTAACGATCGCTTAATTAAAACTCATTTCAATTAATATATTAAGGAGGTACAAAAAAAATGTATTATTGAAGGTTAAAGTTATTTAGGAAAATTAAATTTCAAAAAAATGGCCAATTATATTAAGAGACAAATTTTATATTGATCAAAAAAAAAAATTGACTAAGTAGAGGAAAATAATTGAGAAGTGTTGAATATTTCTATGTAACAATAATAGCAAAAGGCTAACGAGCAAAAATAATTAGTATTGGAGTTGTAAATATATTTAGGCCTCTCTTTTCATTGAAATGACTTCCAAAAACTGAAACTTTTCAATTTGTGAGTTTCAGTTAAACGAGGATTTTATCAATCCTATAATACCGTAAGTTTAATGGAAAAGTTAATTTTGGTATGAATAGAAATATATTGTTAAATTAAATTAGTTGGGACTGCACTGTATATAGTATAATTGTAACATGTACTGGTATAATTTATATAAAGAAAAAAAAAATTGAAAGTAGAAAATTTTGGGAGGGGGTGGGGGGTTCAAAAGCAAATATATGCAGTAATTATATAAATTCAATGAATGATCCTTAACTATCATATAGAACCAGTGAATATTATATTATTCTCAATTAACTATTATTAAATGAAAAACTTGTTTTTCGGCCCGAAATATTTTATTTTCCCTTGTCGACGTTTCGGGGACTAAACGTCATCCATCTTCAGAACAAAGGTGTTAAAAAATTCTTAGCACTGCCTCCTTCAGTTGTTAGATAAGTAAGAATATTAGTATATTTTGGAAATATACAAATTCATCTGCGTGTAGACTAGCGTTTTCCAAACTGTGAGGCGGACTAGGAGGCGCGAACTAGTCTAAGGGGAGGCGCTAATATTAGCCAACCAATTTTACTAATGATTGCTAGTTTTATAAATAAAATAATAAATAAGGATCAAGGGCAGATACAGGGGGGGGTAAAGGGTTTAATTACTCTCCTCCCGAGATTTGAAAAAATATTTTTTTTTTGGAAAAACATTTTATTTTTAATTTGAAATTTTTAAAATGAATATTTAAATTTTGAATTATATATATATATATATTTAAAGTATTCTGATAAACAAGTACAGCATGCGCCTTTAAATTACCGAAATTAAGAAAAAATTGTGTGCTGTGCGACCAGTCACACCAGATAATTTAAAGTTGAATTCAGTATTTGTTTACCAGATTATATACAAATCAAATTTTTAAGTAACTTATTACTAGGGCTCGGATTTATAGGCACTAAAAATTATTAAAATAGGTACTTAAAAAGGCATTTATTGTAAAAATATGCACTTACAAAGGCATTATTTAATAAATAATATAAAAAAAATTTAAAAAATTGATGTTTTATGTTTGGTAATCTGGTGTAACTGGTCGCACAGCACACAATTTTTTCTTAATTTCGCTAATTTAAAGGCGCATGCTGTACTTGTTTGACAGAATATAAATACAAATCAAATTTTTAAGTAGACTACTAATTTATAAAATTTTACATTAAAAATAAATTATTTTTCGAAAAAAAATATTTTTTTCAAATATCGGGGGGGGGGGGGTAATTACCCTCTTCACCCTCCCTTGAAATATTTTCTTGATAATTCAAAAAAATTTCAAATGTAGACTATGTATAGCTCGTAAAAAATTGAAATTGACTATTTGAACTTAAAATAGGCCCTAAAAAAGGCATTTATAGATGAAATAGGCACTAAAACACAGAATCGGCCAAAATAGGCATTATAGGCACTAACAAATGCCTCTTATTTTATTCAGAATTTCATGAAACGTATACATATCATATTGGCCTACATTTTAAGCCATAAATTAAAAAAAAAGGCAAATAGGGCAAAATCCGAGCCCTACTTATTATTATAATTTAAAAAAAAAAAAAAAAAAAATTATATTAAAAATAATATTTCATTCCCAGGCAGTTTATTTATTTTTTTTTATATGCTGAGCCACCATCAGAGTTAATGAATTATTATTATTAATAATTGATCTCAAATTTAGAAAGGTTATTAATAGAGACCGGCAAAAGCATAAAAATGGAAAAAAGTGCTTAAAAAGCATAAAAAACTTGAATAAAAGTTGTTAAATAAGCATAAAAGTTGAAAAAAGCATCTCATAAGCAATTTTTACTCATACCAATGGCGTATACAATTTTTTTTTTAAATAAACTAAATTTATTCCGCCCCGTCCTGCGAAAAATTTTGTTTTCGCGGAACCAAATTTTTCACCCTGCGGAAAAATTTTTTTTACAGGGCAATATTTTTTCGCACTGCGGGCTTTTTGAAATTTTTTTTGGGGGCGGGCCCCCTCCCCTCTTATATACGTCCCTGGTGTATGCGTGTGTGAATGGGAAAAAGTGTATTTTTTAATAAAAAAAAAAAAATTATAAATATTCGTAAAATAAGTAAAAATAAGCACGAAAGGGAAAAAGCATGAAAACTCAAAAAAGCAAAAAGCATAAAAATGCAATCTCAATACACTTAGTTTTTCCTAACTCGTGTAAAAATTAAATATCTAATGACTGCTTATAAAATTGAGCAATAAGCATTTTGCTTAAAATCCGGCTCTAGTTATTAATAATAATCAAAACAAATGAGAAAAACATTCAAAAATCATTTCATTTACATTTCCCTTTCCACAGTGATTCTTTTGTTTTTACTAAGTACAGTACACATTCAGTTCGTATAAATTTAATGAAATGGAAATAAAGAAAATACGTATGTGTATTTATTTGTTCGGAATTTCCTATCTTTTTTTTGTCAAGTCAATAAACTAGAATAAACATTGACAAAAAAAAAGTTTAAATACAAACAAATATTGTTTGATTTTTATTCATTGGACGGACGTATTCAGTTGGGATTTTAAACTTTTTAAATTTGAATATAAACTCTTTCAATCTTACTCTTTTAAGAGATGTATAATAAATAAATAAATACAAAAATATCGAAATAATGAGAGCAAGAGAAATCACTTCACTATGTTTTATTTTTATCATAAACGAAATGACATTTAGGTACAAATTCGGAGGATGCGGTGTCAATATATTTTTTTCTGGGTTCGAAAAGTTCTATCAATACGTTTTAAAAAATGAATCCATCCGAAACCTCCTTATCTCTGACACAAAAAAAGATGATGTTTAAAACAATCGATGGACATATTTTACTAAAATGTTTTATATAGAAGAGTATGTGCTTTATAAGGAGAGTAGTACTCTATAAAATATTATGACCGAGATCAATTTTAAGAGTAAGTCCTTTGGCGATTCTTATCTTTCATCATATAAGCATTAAGAGCAAAATATCAATTAAGGTGCGCGTCTCGAAAAACCGTTAGAACACGATTCAGTACCGAGTTACTCTAGGCGGCAAGAGATGGCGTTAGTTTTCCCCATAGGAATACAAGGGATTTATTCCATTTCATTTGAAAGTTTCCAGCTAATTAATTAAGGGTAGAAAATTAATTATTTTTTAACACAATGATTACTAATTTAATTATCAATAAGATATAGAGCGAATTTTTTAAAAATATCTTTTATTTAATGCGATTAATCTAAAAAAAAAAATTTTATTTTTTCGAAAATCAAAAAAAAGGGCTTCTATAAGTTGTAGACATTTTAAATAGTTTTTATTAAAAAAAAATTTGAGGTCAATAGCTTCAAAATTGTGGCCGCTGGAATCTCCCAAAATTAGCACCCCGATACGTGCACCTTAATATCCTAGTCGTTAGGCAACCTGAATGATGCAAATAATTCTGTTTGCCTAACTATTAGGCGTTGGGTTAATGTATAAAGCTTCTTTTTTTCTTATACTCCTAGAACCATTCATTGGATTAGGATGAGGTTTGGCAAATTGGTAGTTCTAAGAGAAACTAAGAAGTTATTAAAACGAGAAGTTAATTGGCCCGCAGGGAACGCGTAAAATAATATCGCGAACCACTGTTTTCTCAGCTTCCCTGAATCTAATATTTTACTTTAATTTAAAATTTTTTTGGAACTAAAGTGGCTTACGGTAGCGTTAATTGTCAGAAAACGTCACGTCACAAAAAGCAGCAGTAACAAAAATGCGTTACAGCGCCCGAGCGAGACTAGCCGAGGCCACGCCTACCAGCTCTAGAGAGTTTTTTTCTCTCTAATTCTTTCTACATTATATTATAAAAGAAAATAATTATTTATTTTTAAAACAAATAATTTTTTTTTTTAAATAATAGCCATATTTTTCGGAGTTGAAGAAAAGGTGTGAGGAACTTCGTCCTGGCGGGTTCCTACGAACCCAGACGTTTGATTTTTTCCTTGACAATAATACAAATAAATGGATCTTGGATATACCAAAATATGAATCAATAATCTTATCTTCTGAGGTTTTATAATTTTTATTCTTTCTAAAAGTTTTTGTTGGTGTGGGTAATGTTGGAAAGTTTATTTTTTTAGTTGATTAAAAAATTTTTTTTTTCCTTAGTTTAAAAAAAAAAGTTCATTCATTAATGTACCTAATTATTTTTCTGAATGATGCTCGGTGCTGAAGTTTTATTAATTAGTATAAAAGCTTTTAATATGTGCGATTTTCAAAAAAGGACTTCAGAACTTCCATATTTTATTATACAAGCAAAAGTCGTGGCACTTTTTTATTTCTAATAAGATAAAAGATCTGAAATCCCTTCTAGGGTTGAGGCAAAAATTAGAAGGAATAATAAATTTAGTAGGAGTTTTATTAAGTCATACAATAAATTAATATATAAATTTTTGAGAAAATACAACCAAGCTTTGCCTCCAGTAACGTCATTCAATCCCTTTAGGCTTAAGCCCTCTCTTCTCTAGCACTTAGCCCTCTCCCACCACCCAATCCCAATTTGCTTTCATTTTCTCAACGCCTGCTCAGCTCTATTCATTTAATGTTATCTATGCAAATATCAATCTCGTAGAATAAGTTTAGTTGGTAAACACACACATACACAAACAAGGTGTCTTAATGAACCCACATTTATCTCCTTTTACATATAAATTGGCTTCAAAATAAATATTGTTCTTTTTAATAATAGTAAGTAAAAAGATTATGTGATAGAAAAAATAATCACTGTTTGTATGAATCATTTATAAAATTTAAATAAATTAACCTTCTAATTTCTCATTCCTTTAGTATTGATTGTTGTGTAGACAATCGCAAGAACGAAAACAGCTACGAAATTGAAATTTCATTGAATTATATTCTCATTTAATTATAGATAAATAAATAACACTAGGTTAAGTTTCAAAAGGTTTTATTTTTAACCGTTAATACGTCGAAATATGCATAAACAAAAACTGTTTGCGTCATAGCTTTGAAGATGACGTATTAACGTCGAAATGCGTATAAACAAACTATTTGTGTCATAGCTCTGAAGAAGACCCAGTTTGTGTCAGAGCTCTGAAGATGACGTATTAAAGTCGAAATGCGCATAAACAAACTATTTGCGTCATAGCTTTGAAGATAAAAGAAACAGTTTGTGTCAGAGCTCTGAAGATGACGTATTAAAGTCGAAATGCGCATAAACAAACTATTTGCGTCATAGCTTTGAAGATAAAAGAAACAGTTTGTGTCAGAGCTCTGAAGATGACGTATTAACGTCGAAATGCGCATAAACAAACTATTTGCGTCATAGCTCTGAAGATGACACAAACAGTTTGGGTTATAGCTCTGATATTTATGTCGAAATGCACATAAGCTAAAAATAAAAACCTTTTTAACCTTAACCTAGTGTTATTTATCTATAATTAGATTAGAATTTAATTAAATTTAAGAATGAATGTTTCAATTAGTTAATTAGAACCTCCGATTTCTACTTCCAGTAATGCTTTTATCTCTGAGGCACAGGTCAAGGACAGTATACAAATTTTGTGCTGTCATTTACACCAGATTTAAATATTAAGACGAACATAAAAAATAGTATTGAAAATTTTTTACTTATACATTTTCGATGAGACAAGAAAAATAAATTTATAAATAGATAGCAATTTTTTATTAAAAAAAAAAAAATCATTTATTTCTCAAGATCTATCAATATTTTAAAAATATATATGAATGGAACATTTGCGGAGAGAGACATTTTGATTGCAAATATAAAAAAAAAGAAAGATTGTTTTCGGTAAATGGTGTCGGTATTTTATTTTATTCAAACAACACCCATCAAATTTATTATTATATGTTGAATATAAATATATATATATATCGAAAAATAGACATAAATCAAATAAATTGCAAACTTTTTCGAATGCATGTCGACATATAAAGAAAATGAGATTTATAAATAAATTTTCGTAAAGTTCGATGGAAATGGAAATTAAAATAGACATGTAGCTGTGTAAATAATTTTCCAAACACCAAATTAAGGTGCGCCTCTCGAAAAGCCATTAGAAGACGATTCACTACCGAGTTACTCTAGGCGGCAAGAGATGGCGTTAGTTTTTCCCATAGCGATACAAGGGATTTATTCCATTTCATTTGAAAGATTCCATCTTATTAATTAAGGGTAAAAAATAAATTATTTTTTAACACAATGATTACTAATTTAATTATCTATAAGATATAGAGCGAATTTTTTTAAAATATCTTTTATTTAATGCGTTGAATCTAAAAAAAAATTCATTTTTTGGAAAATCAAAAAAAGGGCATCTATAAGTTGTAGATGTTTTAAATAACTTTAATCTAAAAAAATTTGAGGTCGATAGCTTCAAAATTGTGGCCGCTGGAAACTCCCAAAATTAGCACCCCGAGACGCGCACCTTAAATAAAAAATTATTTTCAACTCACGACATTTCGGTCGCCAAAAGATCACGATTTATCTATTTGATATCGCGGCTCTATACCTAATCCAATCCTTATTATCGAGTTGTCAATTCCAGGAGAATATGATATTTATGATATAGCTTTCATTATACTATATATAGTAAACGAAAAAAATTGTTAATAATATCATTATTATAATACTGACCTTTTTGAAATTTATTTGTAAACAAGGATAATGAGATGAAAAACTTACCTGAAACAAAAGAGAAAAATACTATAAGTAAAAATATTACAAATTCAATCCTCCCTTGGATTGGCTACCAATCGAATTGAAATAAATAGAGACCCGGGTCTAAATGGCCTTCGATACCAAAAGAGACCTTAAATGAAAAAAAAAATGAGAAGTCAAAATTGAAATCTCTCCTAGTCAATGATCACGTAAAAAAAAAAAATTTATTCGGATTTTAAAATCTTTATAATAAATTTCCGCATCATTATCTTTCAACATTAGATAATCATTTTAAAGAGGAAAACAAAGTAAATGGGGTTGATAATTCAAGCATTAGAAAATACTTTCCTAAATGAACAAGAAAGCCCATTGGGGGGAGGAGGAGAGGGGGTGGGGGTGGGCTGGGGGGAGGAAGAAGGATTACCAACTTACAACTGCAAAATTCATTTGAATCTTTTCATTTTATCAAGATTTAGATAATATAATTATGGTATATTCTCGATCGAATAATTTCTCCTTTCAAAGTTTTTATTACAGGATGGTTCACAAGTGTTGAAATAGTATTTAATGTCAAAAAATAAGCAACTAAATTACAAAATCCTCCTGCACTTCTTAATCACTTTAAGGCAAGGGCGGATACAAGGGGGTAAAGGGGGTAATTACCCCCCCCCAAGATTTGAAAAAAATACTTTTTTTCGAAAAAAAATTTATTTTTAATGTAAAATTTTAAATATTAATACTTAAAAATTTGATTTCGACGAGTCACACCAGATTTCCCCCCCCCAGAAACACCTCTGGATCCGCCCTTGCGTTAAGGCTATTAACATTAGAAATAGCGCCTACAGTAGGTGATATATGATTAGATACTGATCAGAGCGGTAGTTTTTTTTTTTATTATTATTATTTACAAGTACAGTGAGGGACAATATTAAGTCCCACCCATGCGTTTTCTACTTATTTCATTGTTTAAAAAAAAAATTTTATATATATTTTTAAATGGAACTTTCAAACCTAGAAAATTTGCAATCAAGATTTTAATTTTATTTTATAAAGACAATGAAATAATCACAAGTAGAAAACGAAGGGGTGGGACTTAATATTGACCCTCAATGTACATTAATAGAAAAGCATTAAATAGATTAATACAAGTTTCTGCAAGCCTATGATGTATTTAGTTAGAATAACTTATTCTGGATTTTTGTGAATAAATCCTATTCCGATCAATAATCTGTCAGATTATTATGAAATTTGGTCAAGGACTGACACATGTTTTAATTATTATTATGAATGTGTTTTAAAAAATTTGACCCAGTGGAAGCTGAGAAAACTGTAATTAATTATTTACCGCTCAATGAGAGCTTCTCTTAGGCGTACAAATTTGCCAAACCTAATCCTAACCTGATCAACATGGTCTGTTCAATTTTAATCATGAAGGAATTGAGCTAAGAAGTTGAAATTTTATATTTAAATTAGGTACCCTCCTGAGGCGTGAAAATAAACTTTTAATCAAAATCGGCCAAAGAGTACTAGTAGGTACAGTGAGGGACAATATTAAGTCTCACCCATGCGTTTTCTACATGTGATTATTTTATTGTTTTTATAAAAGAAAATGAAAATCTTTATTGGAAATTTTCTAGGATTGAACAATGAAAGTTTCCATTAAAAAATATATATATATATTTTTTTTAAAACAATGAAATAATCACAAGTAGAAAACGCTGGAGGGGGCACTTAATATTGTCCCTCACTGTACCTTACTGATGTACGTTTTTCAGTTTTTTTTTTTTTTTGATTTTCTCAAAATTCGCTCCAACGATTTTGATTAAAATTCAAAAATCAATTATTTTTTAGATGCTCTTTAAAATGTATATTCTCATTTTGCCATTGAAATCTTATAATGCCCACTTTACTCTTGTACTTCATAGGAAAGATAGGAGAAATGGTTACCAAAATATATATTTTTCTATGTTTATAAATTTTATATCTTGAATTCAAATGTACCATACTGTCGAAAACTAAATATATGTCGAAACGAAAAATCTGGTGTGACAAGCACAGAAGACAACTTTTGATTACCGAAGGTAAGAGAAAGTTGTGTGCTCTGCGATTAAATATTTTAATAAAGAAATATTTGATTGAAATGTCTTTTGATAATAAATCCCATCCGATGAAAACAAACGCCTGTCGGATTAACTTATTTTTTTAGGCCCGATAGAGAGCAGCACTGATGAATCCGAGAGTAGAGTCTTTTAAAACTTCTCGAGCTCTATCGAATATTAGATTTTTAAAGGTGATATCTTTTATATATAAACCATCTATTTATCTTCTTTTTTACTTCAAAATCACGTTTTTCTCTTCTATATTAGTTTCAGTAGCGTCTCTTTTTCTCTCATCCTAAATAAATCGTATCAAAAAGCTTTTTTTTCTTTTTTTTAAAGTAAAACTAACTTATCTTTTCTTTGAAATCCAATCGGTTCGAAAAGAAATCTCTTTCTTTTCTAGTTCCTTCGCTCTGATATAATAATAATTAATTTGAAAATAAATTAAAAAATGGAGAAAAAAAAAACAAACTTAAATTAGATTTAGAGAAAGAACTGAAAGTCTTATTTAAATAAAATCCAATTTAATTAAACTTAAGTTTAGATTAGACTTTTTTCGATTCGATTCTTATAGTAGTAGAAGAAATCTTTGCAAAAAATATGTTTAATTAATAATCATAATAACTTGGACTTATAGATATTTTTCTTTAACTTAAATATACAAATTTCAACCTCCTAGCTCTTTGCGTTCTTGACAGATATTTTGTTCAAAGACACACAGACAGACCATGTCGCGAAAACCACTTTTTTGGATTCAGGGGACCTCAAAACGTGAAGAATCCATCAAAATCTCGGAACAAATCGAATTTTTGACATTGAAGTCCAGGTACTTTCTGCTGTGACATGATACTATTGAACATATATAGAGGTAAGAGATACAGTAAAATCAATTATTTTTGGAACGAAGTTCTTTAACGCAGCTTACGAAGGGTGAATTTGGAGAAAATGTAACGTAACAAAAACGCGTTCCTAACAAAAATGCGTTCCCAGCGCCCGAGCGAAGGCGGAAGGAGGCGAGATTAGCCGAAGTCTTGGCGAGGCCACGCCCACCTTCTCTTTCTCTTTATTTCCTTCTATCTACAGTAGGCCGAAGGCGAGCAAGAGGTTCTAGCGGGCGCAGCTCCCTGGCTAGACGGAAAGCCCGCCTTCGGCCTTCTATTTAAATAATATTCATATTCAATTATATTCTGAGTTGAAGAAAAGGCGTGAGGAACTTCGTTCCTGCCGGGGGCCTACGACCCCACACGTTTGCTTTTTAGATGCTCTTTCAAATGTATATTCTCATTTTGTTCTCAAAATTGTGTGAAGCACACTTTACTCTTGTACTTCATAGGAAAGATTGGAAAATTGTTTGCCATGGTAACAAAATATAAATATTTTCTCATGTAATTTTGTTTTGTTGGTGAGGTATTGAATTTTTAATTTTGGAGCTTACTTCTACCCACCCAAATATGGTGTGTTAGGTATAAGGGAAATTTTATTTTTTTTTTAAATTTTTTATTTTTTTTTTTTTTTTTTTGGGTGGAGTGGTTTCAATCCTCCCTTTAAAATTTTTTTTTTTTTTAAGGACCAACAATAAAACATTATATTACAATATTTTTTCCCCCTTCTATACATTATAAAATTTTTATGTTTATAAATGTTTACAAATTTCACATCTTGATTTCCATTCATATTATGATTATTTTTTCTGAAATGAGACAATGAATATGTTTTAATAATATTACTTAATAATATATTTGAATTTAATATATAAACAAAAAAATGATTGACATGTTTATTGTCTAAAAAAGATCTTTATTGTCTGTTTGACAAGGGTCGATCCTCACATGGATTGTGTGCGTGTGTCAAATGGGTCTATATCCATCTAGGGAGTTGAGGGTGTTTTAAAAAGAGATCGAGACTTGTCCAGAAAAAGTTGAAACAGAGTGTAATTTGTAATTGATGAATCTTAACAAAAACCAGTTATAAATAATAATATTTCTCTTAACACTTGTCCAATAAAGGAAGGAAGAGTTTTTTTTTTCATTAGTACTCTCATTCCTTCTGCAAAAGATTATATAAAATATATATTTCTAGGAGGTCCATAAATTGTTCCGGGACAACTGCCTCAATATGGTGCATTCGGAACGCTCCACAATGGACTCACTGGACTTTGATTAATGAACGAGAATTATTTATAGAGATTTCAAGAATAAAATACTATTGAGATGAAAGGGAGAGGAGAGAGAAAGGGAATTCAAAAGAAGAGAAGAAGAGAGGAATCCTTAGAGCGAAAAAATGGAGAAAGAAAAAAAAATGAGATATTTTTTTTTGGTATCAATTCATTAATTTGTTGTGGAAATGTTTTATAGGAAATTGTCATTTTTAGTGTTTTTAGAGAAGAAATTTAGGCTAAATTAAATCTATGAAGACCGGAGGCATTGGTAACAGAAGAGCAATAGTCATCACACTTTGTTGTTAAGCGCTGCGAAACCTTGGGTTGGTGACCCACAGAAATCGGAGTCTAGAATGTCCCCAGATAGACATCGGTATAATCAATATTTAAAATATAATTAATATATTATATAGCCTCAGTAGCCGAAAGTGAGATATCACACAGGGGCCCACATCTTGTGGGTACGTGGATGACGACCACGGGCTACCCGAGCTGGGACAGTCTTTCTGTTCTTTGTATGTCTGTCTCATCCTTTCTCTTTTCAACCCGTGCGACGGGCCGGTCTGTTCTATCCTTCTCGGTCGCAAAAACGCATGATAGAGCTGGAGGGAAATATTGAGCCGACCCCGCATCGAGGGAATAAGGCGAAGACAGAAGAAGGCTGAGAGTGAGATAAGAAATATTTTTTCTGTCAATATTGATAATCTAAAAGCCAAGGGGAGTTGATTCAGACCCCAGAAAGTCCGATGAATTTATTTAAATCATTTGGATTACCAAATGGTATAAATAAATATACCTATGGGATAATATTTTAATCACATTTTTCAAACTTTTTCGAGAGTGAGATTAGGGGAAAAGCTACTTTTAGGACAACCCTTTCGACAGCTAAGTATTTTGGTTATCTAAGTTGAAGGTTCCACTATCGAGCATACCAGGCGCTTGTTCCTCCGGTTATACAACTTTGCTTCATAAGGAAAAAAGGAGAATATAAAATTTAAAGAGGATTTGAAAAATGATTTATGAATGTTAGAAATGTGCATTCCAATAAAGTACTAGTAGTCTACTTTTTTTTTTGTTCAAAAGCTTCGTGTCACATCCCCATGGGTATAATATAAAATTCCAACTTCTTTTTCAATATCTTAGAATCTATTGATGAGCCTTTTTAGTAAAAATAAATAAATAAAATTTAAACCAGAGTGTTCCAGCTAGATAATATCAAATATCTGATTAATTTTTTTTTTTTCGAATTTAAAAATATTCTCTAATGAAAAGAAAGATTGGTATGAAAACAAAAAATAACAAAGAATAAAAGAGAAAGAACGAAAGAGATAGGGGGCGAAATGTCACCACAAAAAAAAAAAAAAAAAAAAAAAAAAAAAACTAGGAGATAAAAAGATTTAACGTTGACGAATACAAGTCCTAAGATAAGAATAGGATTTAGAGAGTTTTTACAAGGAGGGGGGGGGGGAGAAAAAAATATGGCGGAGATATTTTCAACATTTCAAAAACAAGATAACAATACATGCCGTCAACGAAATGAAATATCTGGCTTGAGTTATTCGTTACTCAAATTAATTAGAGAGAGAGATTGAAATAATAAAATTATTATGATTACTCAACTCAATGTTTAATTATAACGTATCAAAAAATATGCACATCAAGTAGACATTAAAAAAAAAATATTTCTAAAAACATTATGATAAAGTTTGCCTGAACAACAAATAAACAAAAATTGTCATTTATTATTACACTTATTCAAGCAGACATTTTATATTTAATATGCATCATGGAGGGGGGGGGCGCTAATTAAAACTTGATGAAATCAGGAAGGGACGAAAATAAATGAAAATTTTTTCCTTTTGTCAGTCCTTCATGGATATGAAGGGTGAAGGGCTTCTTTCTCCAATTATTCTAGTTACAACTTATAGCCAGAATACACTGGCGCCATCAATAAACATAGGCCTATATATAATAAGTAAAGGCAGGTTTACACGCTTCGATAAATCGTAACGATTTATTGTCATATTTGTTGTCGGCAGCTATCGACTTCAATGCAAAATTTGAAGAAATTGATGCCATTCATCCAATTCCGATAAATCGAAACAATTGTCAATTTTATTGCTTCAATAAATTAAAAAAGTGGAGTACTGTTTACACACTACGATAGATCGTAACGATTTATCGATTTATTGTCATATTTCGTTGACGACAACTATCGACTTCAATGCAATGGCAAACTGAGTGAAATCGTTACGATTTGCAAAAATTGAAAAAAATTATCCAATTTGAATCTAATTCCAATTCGCTACAATGTCCTGTTTACATGCTACGATAAATCGTAACAATTCGATTGGTACGATAAATTGCTACGATATATCGTAGAGTGTAAACGGGCCTTAAAAGGTCTGTTTGATCTCCCTGGTTCGATCAGGCGTCCGGCGCATGCGCATTTAGGAAAAGCTCATTATGTTTTGTTATTGCGCAGGCGCCGGACGTGTGATCGAACAGACCTAAAATCAAAATGTATACATTTTCTCGGCTCGGTTCTTTGACCGTTATTTAAAATTCAAGGAAAACAAACTAGCTATATCACAATTAATTAAATTTAATTAATTAAATAATAGCTTTTTTAAAGAGTGTTCTTTGTGATGGTGATAGGATTTCTTCAGTCATCTTCATAATCGCAGTCAATGTTCTCATGCATGCTTGAGATGCTTTAAGGGGTGGTAAATAAAACAGTCCCTTGGAGGGAATGGAAATTGTTGTTGTTATCACTGGTGTTGTTGTTGTGTGGGTGGATTTGTCAGCCAAGCGATAAGACAGACCAGATCTCTCTCTCTCTCTCTCTCTCTCTCCCTTTAAGCCCGTATGGGGTGACTGGCAAGGGATGAGGTTTAGTGCTTTGAATAACTTCACAAAAGTAATTTCCCTTTTCAAATAAAATCTTTTCCTGGTTTAGTGAGCACATCCGCCTGGAGAGTAGAGCGGGGAAAAGGGGGGTGGGGGGTTAAGATAGTTACACAACAAGCCAATGCAAATTTTCACTCTTTTTCGAATAAAAAATAATAATAATAAAAAAAAAAAAAAAAAAAAAACAGACAAGAATAATATATTTTCAATTTTTATTTTATTTTTACATGTATTCAATAAATTATTATTTCCCAGTATACAAATAATGAGTGGTCATTATTAATGTATCATTTAAAAAAAAAACTAGACTATTATAAGGAATTTTTCAATGCGGTTTTTTTTTTAAATGAATTAAATTCATAAGAGATTATTGGGACATTGAGCTATATTTTTTTTGATGACTTATTAAAAATTATCGTAATTAATTTTTTTGTTATCAAGCAAATACAAAAAAAAAACAATCTGTCCGAATAATCTTTAATTTTTTTTAATTTAAAAATGAATTTATTGTTATTATTAATCACATATTAATTAAGAAATTTTTAAAATAAACTTAGATGATTTATTTAAAAATCAAATGTCAAATTAGTTCAGCATTCTTGCAATAGATGGCAGGCTAGTGTAACAGCCGATATAGTATTAGCCTATATCTGGCCTATATTTATATATTTTTATGCTTTTATAAAAGATTCATAATATATAATAACATTTATAAAGTATTTATTGTTGAAAGATCAATGAAAATCAACCAAATGCATTAAATATTATTAGCTACCATTCTGACATCTCTTGGCAAATTTTTGAATTACTTGATTTTTGGGCATACTTTTTATGACACACATCGCCATCTTATCGGGAAAAACATGCGTAAACCACTTCGCTCCCGTTTCTCCTTAAGAACCATTGCTCAAGAAAATGTTTGAGTGAGGGTACGAAAGGTCACCTATCTACAGGCTCTATATTGCTAAATTTCATTATCATATTTATTAAGATATTTTTATCCAAGATTTTTTCAAGTTTGTTCATTTCCACGCTAACATAAGAGGAACAATTAATGAATTCGTGGCTGGTGACTCTTTCTTTGAGTCAAAGCACCAGCCTTGCCCTTTAGGGCACTCATTTGCGAATTCGCTGACAAAGTGAAAAGACTTTTGCAAGCGTCTCCCCCCCCTCCACCATCTCTCTTCACTCTTCCTTTCATATCGATTCTCAAAGTCGCTTAACACCTTCTCACTCCCTGTCAGTCGGTCGGACATGGTCCAGATGGCCCGCATGTCAAAATCAAAGGTCCAACATTATATTTTCATCATCATAAAAAAAAATCAGCAATAAAATCTGAAAATTTAATATATGATGGAATAATAATGAATAAAAAAGAAATATAAAATTTTATTTTATTAAGGTGGTAGCCTATAAAGAGCCCTTGTGAATAGAAAAACAAAAACAAAATGGAGGCACATTTTACTTGTGATATTTCTTTAAAAAGTTGTATTGAATCAAAATCTTTGTCAAATTTTTTCCTGTCTGATTAATTTCTCCGCAATTTTTGATTGTTAAAGAATATCTGACTGACTACATCATTAATTCCATAATTTTTGTTTGAAAAAATTCTTGTTATCAAGTGTTTTCCGAGATAAGAGTGACGTGGACAAGTGTATTTACCCTTCCCCTACCCTTGTATATGCATCGATCGCTTTAGTCATTTAGGATCATTTTCATATATATACACTTCAAGTGGAAATTCAAATATTAAAAATTTTGAATAGATTAAGTAAAATATAATAAAAAAAAAAAATTTAATGCTTATATTAAATTGAAGTAAAAATCGAGAAATAATTTCATTTTTAAAATTGTTGAATATTTATGACTTAAAATAAAAGCGTGATATCACGCTTTAACTATATAGCTTAAAAAATTGTCTATTTTTATGAACGCCCCACGCTTTTATTTTAAGTCTTAAATATTCAAAACGCAATTTATAGTTGTGATGTTATATTCATAAGAGGATAGAGAAATGAAAGATGCAGCTAGAGTTTTTCTTTTTTTTTATTTAATTCACACAACCGTATTTGAACCATCTTCAGAGATGGGGTCATAATGACTTTTCGCCAGCTCTGAACATGTTTCAAATAAGGAACCGAAAAGTCAATTGTGTGAATTAAATAAATAAAAAAAAAAACTCGAGATGCATTTCTCTACTCTCTTATGAATTAAAAACTCAACAATTTTAATAGCAACAATGAAAAAATGGGAAATAATTTCAATGTTGAATATTTAAGACTTAAAATAAAAGCGTAGAATTAAATCCAAGTAAGATAACACATTTCGTGTTAAATAAATAAATTATTGAAACAAAAAAACCTTGTGTTATTTTAGTTGGATTTAATTCCCCTATAAATCATAGTGTTTCAACAAGTGCCAACGGTTACCAGTTGAAAATTAATAAAATAAAAGCGTGGGGCGTTCCGAGGCTCTAAAAATAGACAATTTCTTAGCTTAAGCGTGATACCACGCTTTTATTTTAAGTCAAAATATTCAAAAAAAAAAAAAAAAATGAAATTATTTATCTCTTTTTAGTTCAATTTAATAAATGCGTTAAAAAAAAAATTTTATTATATTTTTACTTAAAGAGAGTCTAGTGAAAATTTTTATTGTTTTAATTTTAAAAAGTATATGAAAATGATCCGAAATGATCAAAGAGATCGTAGGGGAAGAGTAAATACACTTGACAATGCCACTCTTATTTCAGAAAACACTTAATGACAAAAATGTTTTACAAAGAAAATGTAAAAAAAAAAATATTTTATTTTTATTTTGAACTTATAGTCTTTTTAATTAGAGACTTAAAAAAAAGGAAATGGCCTATAAGCATCGTTTCCAATCTCTACGGAAATTTGATATGGATAATCGGGAACGTTTTGCAACTTGTTGGTCGGTTTTTTTTTAAACTCATCTCCCATCAGGACCATAAAACTCTTGTTTAACATAATTCTTAACAGCCTATATAATTCATGTTCAATTTCATGAACAATTCTAAATAACATGTTGCATTAATTGCATGTTACAATTTGCGGGATTAGATTTTATGAATGTTTATTGTAATGTGAATTATAATTAAGAGCCCCGCTGGTTAAGCAATAAAAAATCAATTTTTTAATTATCATACAAACATTAACTAAGTTAAACTAATTATTATTTAAATAAATAAATTTGATTAATTTTGATATTTAGAATGAAATTTAAAAAGGATTAGGTATTATATGATATTATTAGTTCAAAAATGAAGCCATGGTTAACGACAGACAGTAATACGATAATACAGTATATTCAGCAACACTGAAGGAATTTTGCTAAAACTTAATTATAAAATTCTATTCTAGGTTAAGGTAGGATCAGGAGGTAGATGTTACGCATGTTTTTCCCGATAAGATGGCGTTATGTGTCTTAAAAATTAAGTAAAAAAAACACCTATTACGAAAATTTGCCAAGAGATGTCAGAATGGTAGCTAATAATATTTAATGCATTTGGTTGATTTTAATTGATCTTTTAACAATAAATACTTTATAAATGTTATTATATATTATGTATCTTTTATAAAAGCCCATAAAAATATATAAATATTGGCCAGATATAGGCTAACAGGGGATCGGCTGTTACACTAGTCTGCCATCTTTTGCAAGAGTGCTGAACTATTTGACACAATTTTTAAATATATTTACTAAGCTTATTTTAAAATTTTCTTAATTAATAATTATGTGATTTAATAATAATAATAAATGTTATATTAAATTAAAAATAATAAATTTAGATTATTGGGTACATGGTCCAAATGACCGCTCATTTTTACCACTTCCTGCGGGCCGATTGACCTCTTGTTTTAATACGACCATTTAAGACAATAAATTTGCCAAACCTCCTCAGAATCAGATGAATAGTTTCAGAAAAATAACCAAAATAATAAGCTACACACACTTTGAGATTTTTTGCCTTTCTAAGGTCTTTAAGACCTGAAACGTAAAGATATATGAAAAGTAAAAAATCAGGGGTTGGATTTTTCAGGATTTCTTGACCATTAAATACCAGAGTGGTCTGAAAAGTTACCGGCCTAACCAAGATACAAGGCTTTTTAATCAAATTTATTTTCATTTTACAACATAGGCTCTTTTTTTTGCATTTTAATTTTTTCATTTAAGGTCTTTTTCGACATGGAAGGCCATTTAGACCCACTCTCTATTTATTTCAATTGGATTAGATACCAATCCAATTGAAATAAATTGTGGCATGAGACGGGATGCGAACCCGCGACCCTTGGTACATCATAGGCTCCTTGATGAGATGGGTGAAGTGTGCAGACTTACAAGGAGATTATGTAGAAAAATAAAAAATAAATTTGATTAAAACAATGTCTTGTAGTCTGTTAGGCCGGAAACTTTTCAGACCACTCTCGTATAATATATTGGTGAGAAAGTAAAAAAAAAATTTTTTGAAAAATAAAAAAGTAAAATAAAACTATCAACGACCCTAATGACCAATACAAGATCATTCTATTTGCTTATAATATTTTTTTGAAAATATAGGCTACATATACAATGTGTATATTATACATATTATGTATTTTATAAATAAAATTAAAAAAAAAAAAAAAAAACTTTATATCCATCCATTCTCTTTCATGGCGGCTGACTTACTGGCCATGTTATATAAAACGGCGAAACAAAAGGCATTATTATGGAGATAAAAGGGAAGAGAGAGAGAGACTATTTAATGGCCTAAATTCACTTTGTTTTCATATCTAATATTAAGAATGAATACAATACAAAACGGCCGAAAGAGAGAGAGAGAGAGGCGATATTTAGAACCCAATAAAGCACACCTCTTATCAGCAGTTGGCAACAATGAATAAAAAAATGACACTAAACAAAATGAATTCTAAACACAATTTATTATTATTATTGTACCTATGAAAAGTTTTTAACACTCACGAGCTCAATAAAAAGAAATATTTATATTAATAGAAGACTAAAGGGGTAGTCAAAGTAAGGCCATCAATCGGTATGTGTTAAAAAAATTTAAAACTGTTTATTCAATATGTGTGTCTAAAGAAAATGGAATTAATTTCTAGTTGGTCCATTCATATAAGTGAAGGAGTAAGAGAGCCAAAAATATTCCTGAGCCTTTCCATTTGAGGATTTGGAAATCCGAATATTTTCATGGTGTGTTCTCTAGGCTTGAAAATTGCATTTTGTAGTTGGACTATATATCGATATATAGATATTTTTTTTTATTGATTAATTAGAGACTAACCCCGTCAGAGGAAAAATCTCATCAAAAATAATTTTTTTAAAGTGAAACTTTTATTTTATCCTCTCAAATTTTTTCCCTCTTTTTTTCATTAAGAGTTGAAGCTCCTCGGGGATTCCCCCTGACCCACTCTGTATGAGCGCCTTGTTTTGGATCTTCAGCTTTCTGTACAACAAGCCAATGGACCACATTATACATTAATTAATACTTCGTCGTTTCCAAATTAGTTGCTACATTTTTTAAAACATTAATGGGAGTACTTGTCAAGATAATAATAATCTCTGAAAAATATTTATTTTTTTTAAATTATAAAATCATTAGAAGGCAATAATCAGTAGAAAAATATTCAAATGTGTGTAGCAACTAATTTGGGACTGTGGGAGTAGCAAATTTCAAATCGAATGGTAAGTTTATAAAATTTGGCTGTTTCATATCTATACTATTAGGCCTACTGGTATATAAAAGAGAAAGTCTGTCAGTCTGTCTGTTTGTAAGGCATAAACTCCGAAACTACTGGACCGATTTTCATGGAGTTTTTTTTAATGGGTAGAGAATTTTCCGGAGGTGGATTTAGGGTATCATTATATCAAATTAGGGGTAGGAAACCCCTCTTATCAGCCCCCCCCTGGGAATTGAAAAATGGTATTCAGCCCTCAGGAAGTTCTAACGGAAAAACGAGGAATTTTATTATAATCGATTTGATTAATCGCTCTGGAGTGGATTATACATAAAAAATAGGAAAAATCTGAGACAATTAAACGAAAAATCTTGGGTTTGAGATCAGGTGGCAGCCAGATGGGGTAGTCTCCTCACCAAAGAAACACCCAATTCACAAAGTTTTGATCTAATTTTATCAGACCATCACATCATCAGGTGTCAGGGAGATATGTCATATATGTGAATATTATGTATTTCAGATGAAGACTTTTTAATACAAATTTTGCTAATTGGCAATCTCTAAGCGCAGAAACGATAGAAGTAATCAATTATTCATTATTTCTATCGTTTCTGCGCCCTGAAGTTATCAATTAAATTTTGTATACAATTTGAATAATTCCTCATTTGTGTGAAATACATAATATATTCACATAGACAACTCCCTGGCACCTGATGATGGTCTAATAAAAAATCGAAGCGTTGTGAATTGGGAGTTTCTTTAATTGTCACCTTCTGTTATTGATCTTATCGTTAATCACAGACATTTCCATATCAGAGAAATCTTGAGTTTGCCATTACTACATCTCAAAAATTCATAGTAATTATTTCTATATATCATCACTTCTATTTCCTCTTTTCTATTGTATTTCAATTTGTTAAAAAAAATTTTCAATTATATATTTCTACTTTTTTATATAGCTAATTGAAAAATGATGCTTTTTGATATTGTTTTGTTAGGTAGATGGCTTGATTAATTAACAAAGGTGAAGAGAGAGAAAAAGCGACAGGGGGGGGGGGGAAGCACGCAAGGCGGGCGCGACCTCTTGTCATTTGAATGGAACAAAAAAATATACATACTACAAAGGGTTAAGTATTTTTTATTTAAGTGTCTCTCTTTTTTTTTCCTTTTATTCTTCATATTATCATCATCTTTTTGTAGATACAAAGAGAGGAAAAAAAAGGGAACTAACAAAACCAAACTGCCAATTGACTTTTTTTTATATAGCCTATATATTTGAAATGAAAAAAAAATGCAAAGCTAAGCTTTTTTTATTTATTCGCAATAAAAAAAATACCTGATGATAAAAAAAAAAGAAATGTATTGAATAAAAAGCGTATTTTTACTTTCTCTTACCCTATATATGAAATATATAAAGTATTGCGATCATGTCAAAAATTCGGTGTCGAGATTTTGATGGATATACATGTTTTGAGGTCCCCTGAGTCCAAAAAAGTGGGTCCCGCAAATTGGGGTGTGTGTGTGTGTGTATTAAAATTTTGAAAAATAACCATAGTTTATTTCAAGCAATCAACATTTAAAATGCAAGTATGAAACTAAGGTGCTATGGGAAACTAAATATATCTCGACACAAAAAATCTGGTGTGACCAGCATGGTGGACAACTTTCTCTTACCGAAGGGTAAGAGAAAGTTGTGTGCTGTGCGCCAGTCACACCAGATTTTTTAATTTAATTTTAATTTTAGTCTACAAAGAAATTCAGAAATTCGCTAAGCTAATTTAATGAAAATTTATTTTGTTTAAGCGGTTGTAAAATATTATATTGCGAATTAAAATAATACTGTACCGGTAACTTGCAAAACATCTACCCCAAAGTAGTTTAATTAACCCTCGGTTCGGTAAGTGGCGCAAAACAGAGATAACAAAATGCACGTTAACGTCAAGTAAATACAATTAATAAATAAAAAATATATACAATTTTTTTACTTTCTCGTATAGAGAAAGTATTGTAATCGTAAAAAAATTCGATTTGAGTTGATTATCTTGCCTTATGAAAAATTAAAGCCAATTAATTAAAATAATTAAAGCTCTCTAAGGAAAAATAATAAAAAAATTTTTATTTATTTTTTTTTCTTTACTAAAATGGTCAATAAAATATTTTAAATCTTAAAAAAATTTTTTTTTTTGTTTAGGGACTCGAATTAAATAGACAGACAGCCTTGCAAGCAAATGGTGTGCGTAATTACAAGACACCGCCGGCAAGTGCTGCCTCTGCTGTCCATTCTATAAACCCTTTTGTTAAAATGAAATAAATTATTCTTTAATTTAATCAAACAAATTTCATAAAATTAGTATAAATATCACAGAGGGGACAACTTTAAGGGAGAGGGGAGGGGGCCAGAAAGGCGCCCCCTCCTCGAAAAAGCAAAAATTCAAATATCGTGGGCTATAAAGGGGTCTGGGATGCCATTTGAATAGAAAGAGAGCGAAGGTAATGAGTGCGAGTGAGATGGAGAGAGTCGCTTAAAGATGCTGACTCTCCGTCCTTAGTGCACATGTACCGGATTGCAAACAATGCGCGTGACGTCATCTTTTCTCAGAATTATTTAACTATTTAAGACAGAAATAAAAAAAGTAATAAAATTATTTGTTTCGTTTTTTTTTTTTATTCATCAAATTAGAAGAAAAAAACAAATTAAATAATTTAAAAAAATGAATATGAAAAAATTATTTTAATAAAGGAAATAAATACCTGGATAGACCTGGTAGATAGGTTTCAATTAATAAAGAAAAAAAAAAATGAAATCAATAAATAATAATAATAATGAAACTTCCACACTACGCCAGTACAGTCTGCGCCACAAATGCCTGGAGCCTTGGTCTTAGGCAACCAGTCGGAAGTTTTGTCTTTTGCCCTTCAGTTAATTTTAAAAAATATTTATTTATTTTAAAAATATTGTTTTGGTTAGTTAAGCTCAAGGCTCCACTCTAGAGTACATCAGGCCCGGTTCTCATTAATAATAAGGGAAGGAGTAGTTGTTTCGCGGTGGGGAGAGCACGAATCGTCTGGTTTAGTATCCATTAAACTTATGCCTAACAACTAGTAAAGTTAAATTTTAGTCAAAATTGTTAGAGTGAATTAAAAAAAAAAAAAAAAAAAAAAACTGAAAAACTACATGACTAAAGTACTTTTTGGCCTATTTTATTTATAAGCCTATTTTGGAGCCTCAGAGGAGAGTATCTAATTTAAAAATAAAATTTCAATCGTAGCTGATTCCTTCATTCTTTATTTTGAACACAGACAGACCATTTATCAGACAAATATCGTGGGATTTTTTGTACATAGGCAGCCTCAAAGATTTTCATCAAAATCTCGACATTTTTTACATGAATTCAATACTTTCTCTCTAAATATCAATATATATAGGTACACTTAAGAGAGATTTGAACTCAAGCTCTTGGTTTCTTTCCTTCATACAGTATATATGACGCCTTTACCATCTCGACTACTTTTTTTAACACTCACTTTTTTCTCATTCACACACAGTCTTTTCAGCAACTTTGGCATTTAAACGATACTTGTATGTTTAATATATAGTCTATATTGGCGGCCCACAAGGGCAGATACACGGAGGGGGGTAAAGGGGGTAATTACCCCCCTGAGATTTGAGAAAATATTTTTTTTGGGAAAAAAAATTGTGTTTTTAAAATAAAATTTTCAAAATTAATACTCAAAAATTTGATTTGTATATAAATTCTGGTAAACAACTACAGAATGCACCTTTAAATTACCGATAATAAGAAAAATTGTGTGCTGTGCGACCAGTCACACCAGATTACCCCTCTGAGAAACTCCTCTGGATCCGCCACTGGGGCCCATGCATTCTTATTTAAGCCATTTGGTATCCAAATGGCTTAAATAAAATCATCGGACTGCATGGGGTCCGAACTCGCGACTTTTGGTATACGAGGTTAGCACGCCAACTCCTACACCATGCCCCGAGGGGATCTCGACTACTTAATTTGTTATGAATACTTAAATTTGATTCATATTTTTTTTTTACTTAATCATATGAATTTGATTTCACTAAGGGCCGGTTGCTTCATCCTGGGTGAGTTTGTTAGCCCCGGGCTAAATGGCTTTTTTTGTAATGCAGAAACCCTCTTCCGGGGAACAAATCATGTTCTGTTTGTGAAGTTTGCAACTCCATTAAGGCATCTTATAAAAATTATTAAAAATAAAAATTGATATTATCACCCATAATTTAAATAAATATTATTAATATACATTTAAATATAAGAATTTAATTTTTTTTTGCTAAAATTTGAAAATTTTCAAAAAATAAACAAGATTTATTAGTTTTCACATAACAATTAGTCAATTGTTCCAATCTTCACAACTATTTTGACAAATTGCCAGCTGTGTGGCTCAAATAAAGATAATTTCAAAAAGAAATATACCTTTTATTTTCACCTAACAAGAAGTAATATCAACTGAAAACATTCATATAAATATTTAATATCAATTTGCATTCAATTTGAAAACAAATAGTTTTATTAACAAGACATGTGCAATGCCTTAGATGAGGTTAGGAGAATATTCAACAACTTGCAATATATCCTGGATATACGAGTATAATCCTGATTGACATAAAATGAATAATAACAAAAAAACGGTAGATTCCATATTGCATTTATATTATTTTTTACATTTATATTGGTGAAGTTAGGATGCTTGAGTTCATAATACATGTTCGTACGTGTCAACCCAGGGCTAAATCTTAGCCCCACCTTTGGCCTGGGCTAACTTTAGCCCGGACCTTGGCTCCAATTGCCCATATATCTATATGAAATTACTCAAAAGTGAGGTTAACTCTGGGCTAAATATGGCGACGAGATCTGATGCAAGCGGGCTCTAGCCTATAACATATTTTATAAAATATACAACATTTCATCATTTTATTGATAAAATAAATAGAATATAAGGTAAAATAACAAATATATGTACTTCTAGAATACTTCTTTTAGCAATAAAATGATGAAATATCGTATATTTTACTATAAAAATAAAACTGAAGTGGGTTTCTGCACTACAAAAAAGTCGGGGCTAACAAGCTCACCCAGGATGAAGCAACCGGCCCTAAAATGGGTATATTAAAATTCAAGTACATTAGAATATGAAAAACGATTCTTCTTCTTTCCTAGCCTTATTCCCGCAGTGCGGGGTCGGCTGAATGGATTTGTTGAGACCGGAAGAAATAGAACAGGCCGGCCCGTCACACAGTCTGACGTCGGTTGAAAATATATAAGGAAAGGACAGACATCTAAAGAACAGGACGGCCAGTCCCAGCTCGGGTAGCTCGTGGGTCGCCATCCACGTACCCACAAGATGTGGGCCCCTGAGCATAGAATATGAAAAACGATTGAAAAACGTTATTTGTTTGAGAGTGTAGGTAAGAGAAAGTAGAAAACTTTTTTTTTTTTAGCCACAAATATATGAGATTTTCAAAATCTTTTTTAATCTCCTTTCTTTGCATTTTGATAACAATTTTAAGATAAAAATAAAAAAAAATCTTAAATTCAAAGTCTTAAAAAGAATAAATATTTCATTATTTTAAAGAAAAAAAAAATTCTTCTTTTTAAAAGAAATACACTTACACCAACAGACAAAAAAATGGAGGAAGGTAATTTTCATTAAAAGAGGATTAAGGGTTTAGACGAAAAGCTACTTCCCTTTAAATCTACCTGTCTTATTATTTTTTGTTTATACTATGCATTCAATAAAACATTTCCTATATAAAATAAATATTTAAACTTAATGTCTTGAGAGGTACAAGTATATTTATTCCTACCAATTTAAACATTTTTTTTTTTATTCGATAAATATTTTTTTTTTATCATGTCAAGTGAGAGTTGAAGTTGAGAGGAAGACAACCATTTATATAAATATTTCATTTTATTTTGAAATCAGATGACAAACTTTTTTTTAGATTAATTTTTTAACCAGAAGTTGTGACATTTTTTGTGTAACGATATTAGATGCAGTGGCGTAGCGAGAGGGGGGCAAGGGGGGGGTGTCATCATGCCCCGGGCGCTACTCACAATGGGGCGCCAAACAAATTCGCAAAAGAAAAAAATAATTTTAATGTCCGCGAAAAAAATTAAAAAAATTTTCCGCGTGACGGAAAAATTTGGTTCTGCAAAAAAATAAAATTTTTCTGCAGGAAGGGGGAAAAATTCCGCAAAAAATTTTCCGCAGGCAAGAAAATTTTTGAGTTCGGGCCCTCCCAAAAAAATTTCTATATACGCCCCTGTATAATGTTATGGTTTTCGAATGCGGAGGGGGGGGGCGCTAAAAAGATATTGTGCCCCGGGCGCGTGTTAAGCTCTCACTACGCCACTGATTAAGAATCTACTTTTGTTATTTTTGTATCTAAATTATTTTTCGAGTTATACTCAAAAAACGATACAAAATTTGAGAAGGCTTAATATCATTAAACAATAAAAGGTAGAAGATATTTAAGATATCGTATAAATTTTGTATTTAATGCAGATAACGAATCAATAAACACCAATTTTATATCTTTTTTAGTTTTTAGCAAATTTACGAAAATTCAAGCAAACATAGATGTGACTCTCTCTTATTAAATAGAGCAAACTAGTAATTGACATAAATGTGTAAGATTCAGGATTTTGTGCTGATTTTAATGCACTATTCACTATTTCTATAGATTGAATAGTTTTTTTATTATTTTGAAAAGAAAAAATTCATCTGTCAAAATTAATTAAAATCGATTTTTTATTATTTTTAGGACATTCCTTGGCCGAAAATGGATTGTTTTAGTTGGAATATTTTATATTTTAATTTATTCAATCGATATCAAGCCCTAAATGTGTTTATTTAATTAAAAAACAATAAATTAAAAAATATTGGCGGGAGTTGACATTCGAAGTCGTGAGTGTCATCAACAAACCCTCATTTTATGTGGGCGTAGCTAAATAGAAAAATTCCTATGGCTTTATAATTAATTCAAGAGACCAGTTTTGCATTTTGCCTCAAATCCTTGAATGAATAAGAGAGATTTAGCGATTTTTTGAAAAGCGATCTCGCGCGTGACGAAAGGCTTAGACAAGAGTTACGCGAGTCTCCCTGGCTGGTCTCTGGGCGCCGATCGAATTGGAAAAAAAATTTGATGCTCTTCCATTAGTTGAAATAATTGTCAAATTGATTGATTTCATCTGTTTATACTCAAATTTTATAAAATTTAATTCTAAAAATGGCTATAAAATCTTATAATGTTGCTAAATTAAGGGATCTTAAAATTTTTACTTTCCCTTACCTCTCTATATGGGTCAATCCATGCCAAATCGACAAATTTTATTCCTGACCACGGCGGATTTCGCTGAAAATTTCCTATCTTTTTTCTACATCTTAAAAGACATTTTTGAGAATTTTTTCAAATTTTTTTACCCAACTAAAAAAAAGTTATGGATTTTTGAAAAAAAAAACTTTAAGGTTGAAAAAAAAAATTTTTTATAACCAAAAAAAAAAAAAATAGAAGTCTTGCGGGGTTCCGAAATATCAATTTTAAAATAAGTTATAGTTATTTGAAAAAAAAAGAGCAATTTTTTTCAAAAATCCATAACTTTTTTTTAGTTGGGTACAAAAATTTGAAAAAATTCTCAAAAATGTCTTTTAAGGGGTAAAAAAAAGATAGGAAATTTTCAGCGAAATCCGCGGGAGTCAGGAAAAAAATTTGTCGATTTGGCATGGATTGACCCATATACATGTACTTTTTCAGTTTTTTCGATTTTCTCAAAATTCGCTCAAACGATTTTGATTAAAATTCAAAAATCATTTATTTTTTAGATGCTCTTTAAAATGTATATTTTCATTTTGCCCTCAGAATTGTTTGAAGCAGACTTTACTCTTGTGCTTCATTGGAAAGATAGGAGAAATGGTTGCTATGGTAACAAAATATAAATATTTTTCCATACTAATAAATTTTACATCTTGAAAATCGAATGTGCCGTACTGTCGGAAACTAAATACATGTCGACAAAAAAAAATCTGCTGGGCTTGTCACACCAGATTTTGTATACATGTTGTGGGTTGTTTATAAACAATGAGCTAGTAAAATAAAATTAACAAGTCTCAAAAATTGAAAGCTGAATTTTACGTAAAAAGAGGACATAAAATTTCATCCAATTCTGATTTGATATGAAATTTTTTTTTTTTTAGAGCGAGTCCTTTGAGAAAAATTGACTCTGCATGGACCCTGAACACATTCGTTGAGCAGGTGTAAACCTTTAGAGCGCTAATTTAACGAAACCACTGGATCTAGAAGGCTAGAAATTTTATATACACGTAGGCAAAAATTCAGTGAATATAGATCAATGATCCTTTTTACTCTCATCGGATTGGCTAATCGGATGGTGAGATATAATGAAAAAATAAATGTTTAAATATTAAATTTTAGCTTCATCTAAGTAATCTCTAGGAAATTCTAAACTCATTACAAAAAATCCGATGCAAATTGAAGAAGCGGTTTGCGAATTAGAGACATTTGAAGATTCAAAGTTTTATTTCTTTTCTATTTTAATTTTTTCGACCTCTTAATTCGAGCAAAGGAGGGGCGGAGTCTGCCTCCCCCTCCCCTCCTCTCTGTTTATTGCTCTTGACCAAGGCGCGCATCCCCTCTTTTCTAAGAAAATAAAATAATAAATTAAAATTATATCTTCGGACAGATTAAAAAGAATTTTAAAGACTCGTAGAAAAAAAAATTTGTTATGATGGTCACACAAATTTCTCTTAACTTTGGCTGTGCTTATCACACCAGATTTTTTTTTTTTTTAAACACTCACACTTTTTTCACATTCACACACACATTCACACAGTCTTTTCGGCAAATTAGGCCATTTAAGACTTTGACGATAATCGTTAATTATTAATATATCTATTGGGGGTCGGGCATTTCTATTTAAGCCATTTGGTGGTATCCAAGTGGCGTTAAATAAAATCATCGGACTGCCTGGGGTCCGAACCCCGACGTTCGGTATAGAAGGGAGGCACGCTACCAACTAGACCAAGCCCGTAGGCGTTTGTGTTGAGATCTATGGTCGAGATATATTTCAAGATGTAAACTTTATAAACAAAGGAAAATATTTATATTTTGTTACCAAGGCAACCATTTCTCCTATCTTTCCTAAATATAGTTATACAGTATAGTTGTACAGTATATTGAAATATACAATGAATGAAAAGGATAGGAGACGCAATCCTCTTATTTAAGCCATGTGGTTCCCCTATCTTTCCTATGAAGTACAAGAGTAAAGTGTGCTTCAAACAATTCTGAGAGCAAAATGAGAATATACATTTTAAAGAGCATGTAAAAAATAATTGATTTATGAATTTGGAATCTAAAGTGTTTTAAACTTTCAAATTATAATTTACCGCAGCGCGATAAAATAGAATGATAGGAAAAAAATAAATGGTGAAATCTTTAGCTGAAGAACCATTCTTTCCGTATATTTATCATAATTATACCTCTTAAAACAGTGGAGTAAAAAAAAAAATAATAATAAAAAAAGAGAGTGGAGATATTCAAGTCACAAGGATCTCTGAATGTTTGCCTACGTGTATATAAAATTTCTAGCCTTCTAGCCCCAATGGTTTCGTTAAATTAGCGCTCTAAAGGTTTACGCAGAGCCAATTTTTCTCAAGGGACTCGCTCTAAAAAAAAAAGATTTCATTTCATATCAAAATTGGATGAAATTTTATGTCCTCTTGTGACAATATTCTAGTCCTTCTTGTTTTTATCAATTCAGCTTTCAATTTTCGAGGCTTTTTAATTTTATTTTACCAAATCGTTGTTTATACACAACCCACAACATGTATAAAAAAATTTCTAAGA